>PVHX01005336.1:0-87538 GCA_004024805.1 Geosciurus inauris
AGTTACCAGAAGGCTGATGACCCTGCTGCAAACAGGGATATGTATACACCTTAACCTGTGAGTGGAGTTAGTCCAACTCAAGTGAGCTGAGGCTTCTAGAGTATTACTCTGTAACAAAATAAAAAAAGCTTCTGTAAGACCAGCTGATATCATGTGAAAAAATAAGACTTATTAATAAAGAAATGTTGAGATATCAAAACTTTGTCATTTGCTGTATAAACTTAACAACTGCAGTTTAAATGATAGCATAGAATTATGCATAGGACAGACATTTCCAGTTACTGTGTTATGATGAGTTCTTTGGGTTTAGCAATTTCATATTACTTCTCACCCCTGGATGTATTTTAAGTGTTCTTTTCAATATCCCTTTGAAGGATAATTCTCATGCATGTAAGTAGCCAACTCTGAATTTTCCTGAAATATCAAATATTATCATTTGAAAAACAGGATCAAAGAGATGTAACTAGAACAATCTCAAAGATAAAATCTGGTGTACTAGGTTTCAATCACTTATCTTTCAGAACTTGTCTTACCTATACCATTTTAATATATTTAGAATTTTCCTTTTATGGATTTAAACTGAATTTGTACTTTTTTGTTTGTTTTCTAAAGATTAGGGAGAAGTTATTTTATTATCAGTGCCTAATAGTTGATGAAGCCCAAGAAAATTGATTGTTTTGTCTATGGTCCCACTATCAATAACAAAACAAAATGTGTACTCTGAAACTCCCCTAAAGCCCCCTGTAGTTCCTAAGACTTGAGGATTATCAGGTCCCTAAATTCCCTGAAGGAACTTCACTCCTCTGTCTCCCTATCTTAATCTCCTCCAAGGTTCAGCTCACATCTTACCTCCTAATGCCTCATTTCAAATACTAATTGGGCTCTTTTTATGCATTATAAGTCATAGGTTTCACATTCTGTGTCTAGGGAAAAAAAGGCACTCAATAAATATGTGAACTGCCCCATGTGTTTCAATCTCTCTGAGAGATAAACATCTTAAACATAAAGCACTGTGATTCATTTTTTATATTTTATTGCTTCAAATGCTTCAAACTATGGGAAATCTTTGGTAAAAATAAAGACAAAATTTTCACAATAACTTTACACAAAGCATTGCACAACAATGTTCTTCAGTACACGTGAAATAACATAGGAATGTTCAGAATCCTCAGTGAGGAAATTAACTGTACAATATTCATAGTTCATTTTAAAACAAAACTGTTTTCATAAATATTTAAAATATTTCCTAGGTTCTTATCACATATTAACACTTGTATTTCAATCAATATTGTTGAACTTTTGAAAGTATTTTTATTACTTAAAAATTAATAAACAGGTTTTGTTTTTCCTGTTGCCTACCACAGCATCAAGACCCCTCCCCCAATTCTGCTTATTTCACATAAAACTAGAGGGAGGTAACTAAAATAAAAATCAATATGGTTCTCAGTCAAGCCCTCTGTGGAAAAGAGGAAAATGTTTCATGTCTATTATTACAGACATTTCTCTGATGGTTTATTTGTGCAGTCTCAAACTTGACCAGCTTTAAGTTCATCTAAGTGAGTTCTCAGCTCAGGACACAGTTCAATTAGCAGCAGCTCCATCAGCACCTGTACCGAGAAGGAAGTGGAAAAACAGAAAGAGGTGTTTTTGCTCCAAGGGTTTCCTCAAAATAAACGTCTATGTCTAAGAGAAAAGTCTAAGTTTAATTCTGAGATTATTCTCAGTAAACAAGTGACTCTCAAACAAAAGGAATTAATATTACATAAACTCGATTTATTTCATGACCTATTAAACATACCAAATCATCAACAACAGTTAATATTGGTAACAGTGACTGGGCAACAGTTTGATTTGCTGAAGTTAAGAAAACCAAGTAGGCAGAAATGTGGCATCAAAAGTCAGGAGAGACAGCTAGAATATAAGGCCGAGAATGCACATGCTTTGGGGGCACTTTATTCTTTTTCACCAAATGAATAGGCAGAAACAAAAATGAAGCAGAGAACATGGGGTCAGAGTTAGAAGGAAGAAGAAATGAGAATGTAATGGATTAAAATCTACCCCAATATGGGAACAGAAATATAAAATCCAAGAAATGCTTAATTTCTCTGGTAGGCTTTAATTTACTCACATATAACAGATGCTTATTGGCTCTTGTTTCTTGCAGTGCCTTGAATATTTTTATTATACCATGGCGGGCATTTTGTTGTCCAACAAGGCTCTGAAGTGCATCTGAAAAATTAAGTTTTGTTTTTCATTTTTTGCAGTGTTGGGGATGGAACACAGGGCTCTGTGTGTGCTAGGTAACTGCTCTACCATTGAGCTACATCGCCATCCCTGAAAAACTAAGTTTTTATTCTGTGTTGCTACTCGTAAAGTACACAATGAATATTCAGTGAAATACATATCGCATGATACATACATAGTAAATGAAGGCACTGAGGCATTAGGAACATGAATGGTCAGTTCTCTCCAATATTTCAAAAGAAAAGTTTATTTAGAATTTTCAATATAAGGCATTTATAAAAAACTACAATTTGAATATACTGCCACTACTAGTTTAAACAATTAAAATCAATATATTTATTTTATTTTTTTAAAAATTTATTTATTCTAATCAGGTATATATGACAGCAGAATGCATTTTGATTCTTTGTACACAAATGGAGTACAACCTGTCATTTCTCTGGTTGTACACGATGTAGAGTCACACCATATGTGCAGTCATACATGTACCTAGGGCAATGATGTCCATCTCCTTCTACCATCTTTCCTGCCCCCATATCCCCTCCCCTCCCCTTAAAATCAATATATTTTTAACACTCCTAAAAAAAAAAGTGCACTCTACAGTACACTTTAGCCTGATCTCTAAAGCACAAAATTTACTATATGCTCGAAAACTTTTCTTTAATTAAAAGTTAAGATTCTCAGTATGAATTCTTAACAAATTACAAGAAATGGCTTTTAAAAGTACAGTCATTTTTTAAAAATTGTAAATAATGTTTCCTAAGAGATATAAATGAAATAGGGCTCATGTTCCATTTTTATCTCTATCCTCTCAGGCTAAGATCCCAAGGCTCACCTGGAATGTTTTCAAGTAGCTTTTGCTGTGCTCTCTGTTTTGTTTCCTGACTTTGTGCTTTGCTTCTGATTGTGGTTGGTGGTGCCAATTTCCCATTTGGCCAAAAAGCATCCCGGAAAACATTGATGTAGTAAACCAACATTTGCTCACTGAAAATCCAGTTCACTGTATCTCGGATTTGTCTTTTAAGAGAAAGAAGAATGTTTACATGAAGTTTTTAAAAATTTTACACTCTTTCTCAAAAGGCATTCATCAATGGGTAGATTAAGATACAGCCTGATCTAAATGTTTGATGAATAAACTAGGAATTATATCTTTAAATTCTGGCCATGAGTGTTATTTTTTATTTGCTAATACTGGATGACCACTCATTCCTGGAGTCAACATTTTTGTTGGTGCCAACTTCCCCATTTGTCTGTATCTTCTTATCTATAGAGATAAGAATTGAGAAATTTGTTTGTTTGAAGCTTATGACTAACTGGGCATAACACCAAGCACTAATTTCTCCCTAAAGCAAGCATTAATTTCTCCATGAAGCATTATAAACTGAAAACATAAGTCCCCTTTTAAGATCATTAAAAGTAGACTAGAAAACCTCCTTGTGCCCTGGAGTCCTGGAGGAGAACAAGCTTGTTCATTAGCTGTCTCTCAGGGTTGCTATGGTAGATAGCACTGGACAGGACACTCCAACCCAGAGGAAGCATCTCACATGCTCAGAGCAAGGAAAAAGATTCTCTTTCAATGATATAATATCATCTAGCAAACTGCAAATTTCCATGGGAATGAAAATTGGGCAGCTATTTGACTTGCAGTTATGCATAAATGGTTTTTATCTGGTTACACCGGTCTTCTACCCAGCCCTATTCAGTAGTCAATCAAATTTTAACTGGTTACAGGTCTTCTGATGTCAGAGGCAAGTAAACGAAGTTCAGAGAGCCCAGAAGTAGTAGTGAGGTTGGGAGAAGAAAGCCTCTGTTGCAAAGGGGAAAAGAATCATCTTAGACTATTAGTGCCAGAAAGACCTAACTTCAAACTTCAAACTTGATTCATGAACAATAATTAAAAAAAAAAATCAAAAAACTCTTTAGGAATCTGACTTTCTAACCAGATTTTTAAATGGATAACATAAGGGTTTCAGAAATGCTATTGAAATACATGTTTCAAGCCTAGTAGTTCTTCCCACATGGTAGTCAGTCACTATTAAATGAAGGTCTAGACTCTACTGTGAGTCAAACTGCAATGTTAATTTTTTTTTGTTTTTCAAACCACAGGCAGTTTATTCATTTTAGAGTATCTCTATGAAGTTGCAAACAATTTTCTTTTTCGATTCCATTTCTTTTGGCTAGGTTTCTCAACTTCAGCACTACTGACATTTTCGGCTGCACAATTCTTTGTTATGGGGGTGCAATGTTAATTCTGTTTGAAACTATACATTTATTGCTTAGAAATGTGCAATTCAAATCTAGACCAAGTAAAACAATTTTGTTAATTAATTTAGTGGAACTCCTGTCTTCAGAAAGAATCTGCTGACTTGCCTGCTTACCTTCCTAAGAAAAATCTCTATCATGCCAGCAGTGCGTTTTCTGTAGTTTTCTTTTGGGTTAATCACTGCCACTCCAAGAGGAATTGAAGTAAAAATTTTCCAATTTACAACTTAAAATTAAGGGACTCTTACTAAAGGGTATCACCTATGTACTTTCTGTCAACTTAGGTCTGATTTTTCTATGAGCCAAAACCTGGAGGAAGCTTCTGAAGCAATTCCAGTATATGAGACTGCGGCTGGTACAATACAAGAGGCCTACCTTGCATTGCTGCATAATTTTGTTATGTATTATCATCTGCTACAGGCAAAAAATAGCAAAATGCCAGGTGCTCCATAAGTCTCCACCTGATAAAAAACCACTGAAATTTTTCTACAAGTCTCTCCCCCATCTTCTTGAAAATAATTGCCCAATGTATTCATCACTCACAAACTACAGCTGCTCATTTTATAATCAAGAGCTAATATCATAAAAAGGAACAAGGAAAAGTATAGATGATTTGCTGAAACTGACTAGAAAAATGAATCAGAAATCTCAAGTACTAAGAAAAATCAGGTCATTCTGGAAATTTCTTTATTTAAAGCTTATCAACACCAGAGTTAAGAGGTTTACTTTAGACTGAAACAGTATTTGTTAAAGAGGCCATTTATCAATTAAAACAAAAGCCTATGATACTAAGTCACCTAAACAAGGCCTGAAGGCAACTTAAACTAATTTTTTTTAAATCTTAGAAATAAAAGTAGAAGTAAACTTTTGTTTACAACCACAAGGAAAATATATTCTATTTGTAAATCTGTACAAAAGAGCAATAAATTTTGCTTCCTATAAAAATTTATAACTCTGTATGGTAAAGCCATTGTATTAACCTCACATAAATATTTAATAATAAATTAATCTTTCACATGGGAAAACCTAACAATTTCATATTAAAATGTATCTTACCATACAAAAAAAGTGACTTTTTATTTCACATGTCTGTTCTGCAGGAAGTCTTAATGCTTATCTCCTGAAGAGTTTCGAGTATGGAATTACTATTAAAAGATTTTGATAATAGTAGTTTCAATTTTCAGGCACAGAGACTCATGAGACATAGCTGAATGAGCAGCACAGGCCAGGAGACCAAGTTGGGTTTTAATCTCAGACAATTCATGTGATTTCTTAGGTTCTATTTCCTCATTGATAAAATGAGGAGTTAGACTAATCTCTAAGACCCTCTTCAGAACTGAACCTACCTAGTAATTTCAATTTGACTTCTAATGACTGCATGATTTTGCAGTTATGAAAAACTCCAGTAATTTCCTAGAAACTCATTTTATTTGACTGCAAGTTCTTAATGATAGACCAGGGTTTTCATAAATTAGTGGCCAAATGTGGATCTCTTTTTATGAAGAACATCAGAAAGATGTATACATACATACACACACACACACACACACACATATATATGTAATATTTTATATATGTGAATAATGTAACAGTTTAGAATTTACACATGGCTTAGAGTAGTGTTATATGACAGACCCACATACCTACGCTATGGATAATCAGATGTTAAGAAGAAGGATTGACATGTTAATGCTACCTTAACTCTAAAAAAGTTAATATATGGTTTTATTTCCCTCCAAGAAATACTTGCCATATGATGCCCATCCGACTTTATCATGGCTTAGCATCTAAACCTTAGTCTAATTCCTACCATATGACACTAACTAGTCATCCAGATAAAAAAGGAGCTTTATAGAACCCAATTCTCTGACCACTGTCAGTCAGAATGCTGACTCAAGCTTTCATCATCAAATTCACCATGCTTTCTGCAGGAGAAATTCAGAAATCTATTTCCCTATCCAATCTTAGAATCATATCCGAACAAAAAGTAAGAGACAGATACTTTTAGTTAAATCATTGGGTACTATACCATAAGGTAATTGGACTATTTGTTATTTAGTAGGGCATAGATTCAAATATTAATTTTGTACCACTCACTTGTTGATGGTTCTTCCAAAAGTGACCTGAACAAGAGCAATTAATGTTCTTCTCACCCACTTAAACACTAAAATATAAATCAAAGGAAAATTCATCATAGGATATCACAGTTAAGACATTTTCATAGCTATACAAAGCATAAAATCTTACCATTTAATTCAACTGTAGTCCTGACATCTATGCTTTCTGCAGAATTTGGATCTACCTTACCAAACTTCTGCTCAAGAAAACTCTGACTAAGCTTCCATTTTTTACTAAGCAACTAATGAGAAGAAACATAAGAGTTTTTACAGCTCTCAATGGTTACAGAAGAGCTAGGTTAGCAAGGACAAACAGTACTTCACTTCCAGTGACCATGGATACTGGCAACAATGCCTGTTGCCTATTAGCAGACAGTGTGATTTCTATTGTAGATTTCTGTCTGGCTAGCTGAACAAAATCTGCTAACACATGGCTCTGAATGAGAAACATCTGCAGTCAAATGTTGACAAATATTGTGAAATATTAATGAAATGACAGTTCTAACTGCTCCCACTTAAATAGCAGTTTGTATATCATGTACTTTTATATATTTTATGTGTTTAGGGGAAGAATGGTGAACTCAAAGAGTGAGGATACTGAATGGGATGTGAATTCTGCAATCTCCTGTGCTGCCTCTGAGATCAGCTAAGCACATATCCCTTTTCTCTGGACCTTCTGAACCTCGTTTTTTTGTTTTTTTTTCATCTAAAAAAGGAAAGAATTAATGTTTACTTCTTTTTTCTCTGAGGGTTTTTTTTTTGTATACAAAGGGTCTAAACTTTTCTTATTTAACACAGACATTTTATACGTGAAGAAAAATGCTATTATAATATGTTACACCAACAAATTCGAATATAAGCTAAATTATTCATTTGTATTTTCACCTCAAGCCACTGTGATGTTTGGATACTGACAATTGAGGGAACGAGAAATTCAGACTTGGCTATAATGGAGCTAAGAGTGCAGGCCTCCTGTACCTAGCAAGAAAACCTAAAGGAGCAAATTAACAAATGTCTTTGCACAAGGGTAGCCACACAGACCTGCCTCTAGGCTAAAATATTCTCAAGTTTTTCTAATTTCTTTGAATGGATCTAAATGTCCAGTTAAAGTAGTATTGATCCTCTAGGAAAAAATCAAGTCTGAGAGTCAGAACCAGGTCTCAGAAATGCCGTAAGCTTCTTGATGGAATTTGCTGGAAGGCTACCAAGTATGCAGACTTGTTCAAGTTAGGGTGGCATTCAGGCTGGGATGAGCATTCTGTCAGTGATGATAACTTCAGGCTTCCTTTCTAGGGCAGGAAAGATGTAGCTCTACCCAGAGGGTGTGAGCACAGTGCAGCTCTAGAAGGAATGCCTGATGGCAGAGTGGCTATAGAAAGGGCTGTATTACTGGCTCCATTTTGTACACTGAACAACAACAGGAACCAAAACTGGTTTTGCTGAATATTCTCTCTCATCACTGATATTCTCTTTGTCTACTATTATTTCTTATCCTTCTCCAGTCCCCAGCCCACACCCATAACAAAACAGCCCTATGTCTCCTTTCAAGGTTTTATTTGTTCAAAGCAACAGAGGCAGCTGCAACAGCACAAGGATTTTGCTGACGGCAAATATATCACATCTCATTATAAAGGATGTTCTATTTATTCCCCTCTGAAATGTCACTAGCAAAACCAAATGTACTTTTGAGCAGGCATTTGATGGAAAGTGTGCAGGAATACAAAGAGCATTTTGAGCTCTACTATGGCAGGCAGTGACTCGCTCTGATACACCTACCCTGTCTCTTAAACTCTTTGCACCTATCAAAAAGAACATACTAACAATGGCTAGTATAGTGTGTCCTCATGCTTATTACCCCTATGAGAAACTGGGAGGATTTATGATGTCATAGGTCAGATTTCAATGAGGGAGAGTTAGACTTTGGGTTGAATACTATTTTTTTTCTATACTGAATCAAGTTAAACATCAATGTATCTCTCTTTTTTTATTGATGCATTATGATAAACATCAATGTAATCTTAAAAGTATATAAATATGGAAAGGCTATATTTTATCTGAAAGAATTTTTAATGCCCAAATAATATCCTATCATATGGATATTTCTTTTTTTCAAATTTTTTAGTTGAAGATGGACACAATATCTTTATTTTATTTATTTATTTTTATGTGGTGCTAAGTATTGAACCCAATTCCTCATATGTGCCAGGTAAGTGCTCTACCACTGAGCCACAGTCCCAGTCCTGGATATTTCTTAAGTAACTACCTTAACCATCCCTCACTTCTAAAGTTTATCTTAGTTCTAATTTTTTTTTTTTTGGTACTGGAGATTGAACTCAGGGGCACTCGACCACTGAGCCACATCCCCAGCCCTATTTTGTGTTTTATGTAGAGACAGGGTCTCTCAGTGAGTTGCTTTGCGCCTCGCCATTGCTGAGGCTGGCTTTGAACTCGCAATTCTCCTGTCTCAGCCACCCTATCTTAGTTCTAATTTTTGTTAGTTAAATTATATTAAAACAAACCTCTTTACATATAAATTTCTGCCTTTAATATAGAAATAAATTTCATCTATTGTTTAATGTGAATTACATTTTTGGAACCCTGTTAGTGTAATTCACTGAAGGCAGAATGTCTACATTTTTGTTTCTCTATTATGCACTCAAAGGGAGAGTGATTAAAATTACACATCTTCTTAGCTTTGGCTTAGGAGAAGAAAAAGTTCAACGATCAAAGATAATTCTGGCACTTAAAATTTTCTTGCCTATTTACTCATCAGTGCATGCATCTGGGCATTTTTACTGATCACCTATTATGGATCAGACATTGTAGATGCTGAGGATTAAAAGACACATGATGTATTCAAATTTATAATAGCCTTTTTTCATATGCTAATTTTTTAAGATTTTTTTTTAGTTGTCAATGGACCTTTATTTTATTTATATGAGGTGCTGAGAATCGAACCCAGTGCCTCACACACTAGGCAAGTGCTCTACCACTGAGCTATGATCCCAGCCCCCATATGCTAATACTTTTTAAGTGACATGTTCAGGAACAAATGTAGGACCAACTCTGCCCCAAGGGAAAAGATGCTAATCTGAGTATACCCACTTCAGAATCACTAGGGTGGGATTTCTCAGTCTCAGCATTAGTCACTGTGGGCAGGTTAACCCTGTTGGGGGTGCTGTCCTGTGTACTGTAGGACATTCAGGAACATCCCTGGCCTGTACACACCAGATGCCAGCACTACTCCCCACCCTAAATTGTGACAACCAAAAATGTCTCCAGATATCACCAAATGTCTCCCTTCCCTACACTGAGAATTTCTGCTCTAGAGGAAGAAAGGAGGCCAAAAATAGGACAGGCTTTCCTGCGTCCCTGGCCGTAGTGACATATCAGCATCAAAATTGCACCTTTAGCCAAGATTATTATTCTGCTATGCAAAATAATTTTGTATAATAACTTTTAGTAGTATGTCAATAAAGCTATGTATGCTGAATCACACTGAAAGAAACCCAAAGAATTCTTTCTATATTCAGAAGAATACAATAAGGGTAAATCAAAAGCCCAAGCTCCATGAGTACCAGAGATGCTACCTGTCATAAAGCTGTATCATCAATACCTAGCATAGTACTGGGCTGGCCCTTGAAAGTATTTGTTGAATGATCTAATAAATGAATATAAATACATGTCTAATGCATTGCAGGAATAAGAAGACATTAAATTAGTCCCACTTAACCAGTAAATAATACTAAATAATAACAAAGAGGCTTACTTCCTCGAAGTTCAAAAATCTCCCCAATTAACATGAAACATGGTTCAGCCAAGGCGTCTTTCCTCCCATCCACATCATCACCATAATCTGACAGGTCACTGTCCTCCTCTGTCTCCTCCTATGGGTACAGCAAAGCCACAGGAAGCAGGTCATTTATCCAAGAAAATTGCAGAGTTGTTGTTCTTCAAGTATAAATTCCAAACTATTTACTCATGATTTCATAAAATCCTTCAACTTTTATGCAGAAATCTATCCATTTTCAATGTGGAGGATAAAATCTGTCTAACCTCAGGGAAAAGTAAGATTCCAAAGCCTAATTCAAAGTTTAAAATAAGCTAATTAAAAAAAACTTTAGATTGTATTAATAATCAGTGAATTCATAGACAATAAGAGTTTTAGAAAGTAAAACCATCTTGAGTTTTTAACAAATAATGTTACATTCACTGCTTTTTAAAAATATGTGCATTTAAAGTAATTCAGTTATTTTTAAAGCTCTGCTTCCAGCTTTTATTCTGTACTTCAGCTATTCTTATTTTCTGATCTGCATGTCAGCAAGTTTCAGTTCAAAATTTCTTATATGTTAGGCACCAGGCTAGTGAAAATGAATGCAATGTGGATCCAGACTTAACTTGGCCAATGACAATCTGGGGAAACTAACACGTACACAAGCAGATATTTTCACAAGACAGAATCAAGTACTATTATAGGCGTTCAAACGCCAGGCAGTGAAAGGACAGCTGAAGAAATCATTCTCATGTTTGCATAGAGGAAAAAGCCCAAATCTTAGACCAGAGCAGCAGACTATGACAGGACTCTGGATCAAATCAGGTGAGCA
Organism: Geosciurus inauris; assembly: GCA_004024805.1. Lineage (NCBI taxonomy): Eukaryota > Metazoa > Chordata > Mammalia > Rodentia > Sciuridae > Geosciurus > Geosciurus inauris. The sequence continues at coordinate 11,228 of PVHX01005336.1, forward strand.
GAGGAAAAGACTGAGGAGAACTCCTGGAGGAAGGAGGAGTTCCCTAAAAACAGCTTCATAAAAATCCAGCAATATCAAATGCTTCAAAGAGGTGGAGGAAGGTGAGCACTAGAGGAAGCTACTGACACCTTCAGATGGTAGCTTCAGAGTGCTTGAGCCCTGTGTAAATTCTAAGAGTTTCCAGGCATAAAACAGAGGTAATGGATGTAAACTAGCCAAGTCTAGACAGACATGAAGGAAAGAGGCGGGGGAGTAGCTGGGGAGGGAGGCAGATCCACAGTCTTGAACAGAAGTGTGGGTATGCTCTATGGGACACACAGGGGTCTCCTGGCTCACAAGGTGGTAAAGCCATGTGCTCATTTTCATGGCCAGTTCCTCTGCGCAAACTCACTAAGCCAATCCTAGTGAAGAAGCATGGCATTTGCCAATGGACTAAGAAGAAGCCAAATTTCAGAGACGGTTTTATGTGATTTGCTAGAGAGTCAAACAAGGGGCCTCACTGACCTACACATGAGTCAAGAGCCTGAGATCCAGAATATGAGACTGAATATGTCTATAGTCTCTCTCTATTCATTCCATTACTCATACATATTGCTGACAGGTTCATTTTGCTCAAAATATTCCCCAGCTCTCCATTTTCTGAAGAAAAAGTTGAAACTCCCTAGCCTTGCATGAACCTAGCCTTATCTTCCTTTAGAGCACCACAGAAGCCTCCAGTCTAGCCCAATGACCTACTAAGTATCCCACAAACACATCCTTCCTCTGAACCTTCAGCACTGGTCCAACTACTGCTTCCCTATCCCCAGGGCTTGTCTCCTACAGAACTTCTCATCCACAGCTCACTCACTCACCTTTTTAGTAATCATTTTATCTCTGCATCTTAACTTTTCCAGGTGATTAATAGGGGAAGACAAGCAAATGACCCAAAATATAACAGAGATAATAAGTGAAGATGGATGCATTTGCTCTTTCCCTTCTTTAGTAATATGCATTTGATAAGATTCTGTTACTTCAAACAGCCTTCAAAAAGATATCTACTTAAACATGCTACAAAAGTGGTACGGCCTTTGGACCACTCACCTCCTGATGGGAGAAGAAGTCGCGAGGAAGTTTTTCCAAAAATGAGGATAATGAAAAAGAGTTTTTTTTCCCCTGCACATCAATAACCTTGAGGTAGTCAGGAGAAGGGCTCAAAAAGGCATAAAGTGCTTCACTCTGACACAGTCTTTCATCTGAAAGTAGTTTCTGCAGGAGAAAAAGGATTAATTACTCCTAGATAAGAAATGATCTGTGCTGCTGGCGGCTACTACAAGTAAGGCAAATACACACCCTGCAGAAGACTGGTATGGATATGTGCAGTTGCAACTCAGACATAGGAAAGGAGATTAAGGGTGAGCACTTACATTAAAATTTATTGTATCATGAATTTACTTTCATCATAATTCTGAACGTAACCATTTCCCTTCTCTCCAAAATGAACTATACTATAAGATCAATTCTCAACAATCTTAATGGCAAATAATCCTCTCCAGGGTGAATGCCCTAATAACTCTGCCTGTGGGAAACACTGTGCAGATGATGAAACTCACTCCATTTTGTACCACCTTGTGCAACAAAAAATTCCAACTTTGCAAACAACTCACAGATCTCAGAGGCCACTGCCTTTGAAAGACAACACTCACTAATCTGTATTTGGGTAACTTAAATTTTTGCAAATTATACATGGATACCACTACACATCCTTTTTTGGCTATGTTCAGACTTTGTACATCTACTGAAAAAGGAACTTCTGAGTTCCATGGTGGACTTGTCTGCCAGGCAACAGTTTCATTTCACTGTGATCCACCACCTTTGAAATAGTACTTGTTTACATAATTATATAACTGTTGTTATTGGCCCTTAGGCTGGAAATTTCCTAGAGTTCTGAACGTACCAATCTGGCCTAGGGGAGAGGAGGGCAGAACATAAATTGAGCATGTTTATGTACAACATGATACGACAGTAAGATCATCAATGTGATGACAAAAATGTGTCTATTATTATAAAGTATAGGATTTAAGAGTGAATAAACCAATGGAAACTATTACCATTTACGATGGTCACCACCAGGGGAGATGGAACACTGTGGAGCCAAATATGCTTCTGATAATAGCAACTGGGATGGTGGCAGAGGTTAAGTTTTAGTCTCAGGGGGATTAGTCCATGAGGTTCACATATCTGTTCAGATGGCAAATGACCTGACCAGTCCTATAAATCCACCTAGAATAACCACCTCTGAGAGGGCTCCATATTATGAAACTGGGGCCAAGGGAACAATACCCCCCACCACCAAAAAATAAATTAATAAGTAATATTACAATAAGCTACCAGCTAAGAAGTAAGTGAAAATAAGTGTTAATGAGGATGTGAAGCAATGGGAACCCTTATAAACTACTAGTGAGTGTAAAAAACTGCTACACCCACATTGAAAAACTGAAAAATTACAATCCCTAGGTATTACTCAATGTATATTCTCCAAACAACATGCACTGGAAGTTTACCAAAGCCATTCTGTAAAAGCCTCAAACGCCAAATGTCCATCAACAATAGAACAGATAGAATGTAGTGTGTTCGCACAAAGAAAATCTATGCAGTTATGAAAATGAATGATCTACAACTAAAACAACACTTGAATGAGTCTCAGTAGTATAATGTTGAATTAAAAAGATATAAATGAATGTGCACTGTATATTTTCACTTATATTAAGTTCAAAAGTAATGATAACTATGTTGCTTAAAGTCAGGACAGTAGTTTAGTTACCTTTGTTGGGGGTAAATGATGCAAGAAAGCCAGCAGTTCCCGATAATAAATTTGTCATGGCTGATGAGAATAAAAATCAAACTAGCAAGCTTTCACGACAATGATTACTTAACTCCAAATAACTCATTTTCCCTTTCATATCCAAAACTTTTCACTTTCTTACCTGTAAAAATTTATTTAATTGATTCTTTGACTTTTCCATGAACTTGTGATCTATAGATTTGAAAGGCAGCTTGCTAAGAGAAGGCAACTGGACTTTTTTAATAGAAGGGACACACTGTGGGAGGAAAATTAAATGTTAGTGTTTTGAAATTACATTTTAACCTTTTAAAAGATTTAGAATTATAATTAGAACAAAACAAGTATCTTCCTCCTGTACTTGTTCCTCTCAGATTTAAGACCCTGAAAATGTATCCATTGTAATTGGACTTAAAGCATCTGGACAAATAGGGCATTTGATGGAAAAGTTCAAGCTCATCCTCAGAGCTAGAAACACCTAGAAGATGCGAAATCATGAAGCTAGGCTAATAATATGGAGTTGTAATAACATGTACAACAGCACATTATGCTTGGTATGAAGATCTGGTTCATAGAAGTTGTCCTACTAGAGCAGTATTTCTAACATGTTTGCAAACAAAATGACCAACGTTTAAAAAAAGGGGGAGGGAGTGGAGAAAACAAACTTGGGTTGTACCTCTATTACTGCCCTCCAATGTCAAACTGTAGAATGTAAATACATTAATCATAATAAAATATATTAATAAACAACAATAGATTGCCCTTTATGGATTAAGTTATACATTCTTATCAGACACTGTGCTAGAAATGTGGCATGTTATTTCATCCTTATAACAGCTCTATAAAATTTTAGAGAAATGAAACAGGCAGTGAGAGTTGGAAGGGAAGATTAAAATCACTAGGACCCAAAAAGGTGCTTCCTGTCACAGCTGCCAATAGGGGAAAGGTTCTCACAATAGGAAATCTTTCAAGGTAAGAAACAACAAGAGTTAAGAGAAGAGCCCAGCCATCAGTCCACAAATAGGAAAGATGAGACAAAAGGATACACACAGCATTTTCAAAATTTGTTTCTTGTGAGGCTTTAGTGTATTTTTTATTTCCTAAGTACATTTCATTCTCTGAGTATATTTTATTTCAAAATTGCCCCTAAATGCCTTTCTTCCTTCCATTTTAATCAGCAACTAGACTGATACTAAACATTGGTTTCACAGTGGTTTGTCACAGGGCAAACAATGCAATTTTCTGTAGTATCAAATTTACTCAACAACTTTGGGAAGAATTTCTTCTTATACTGAGATAAATATTTTGCTTTCTATATTGCTGGAGTGACCATAGTCAATTTGAGAAATGCTGTAGTATGTATGACATTCAATTTGGGGTACCATCCTTTAAAAAGCAGTTGAAGAAGTTTAGTGTTCAGAAGCTAGTGATTAAGAGGGTTAAAAAAATCACTTCAGGAGACAAAGTTAAAGGAAACAGATATATTTCATTTGCAAAAGAGGAGTCTAAGAGGTGACCCCATAGTTTTTCTTGAATTAAAGTAGAAATGATTGAAGAGCTTTTCATTGCTGGGGAAAAGGTAATTACCTCCAATAGAAGGAGAGTTAAAAAAGATTCAAGGCCTGAGGAAAAGTGGGAGAATAATAAACTGAAAGTAAGATGATCTCAATTCTAATCTGATTTGCTTCCTGTGAACATGTCTTAAGACAGACAAGTCAATTAAACCCTGGAATCAGTTTCGCTATCTATCAAATATAAGAACTGACCTAGATTAGTAGCTTGCAAACATTTTTGACTAAAACCCACAGCAGGAAATGCATGCTACACTGCAACCATAATGTAAATACACATATCCAGGGGCTGGGATTGTGGCACAGTGGTAGAGCACTTGCCTAGCATGTGTAAGGTACTGGGTTCGATTCTCAGCATCACATAAAAGTAGACAAATAAAATAAAGGTATGCTGTCCATCTACAACCACACAAAAAAATCAAAAAACAACCCCCCCTAAAACTAGCACTGCTTTTAAAAAAAATACACACATCCCTATATGTATCTTATATACACATATAAAACAAAAGTAAAACAATGGTCATCACTACAACTATTATTATTAATGAAAACTTGACTTCAGCCTTGTGATACAGTGGACAAAGAACATATTCATACTGGGCCTACTTTTGACCTACAGAAGTGTGAGCTGATAAAGGGTCTTGTTTTAAGCTAAGAAATCTATTGTACAGCAAAAGAAAACAAACACAGCAGGCTTAATCTCTAAACTGTACTTCCCTGAAATAATGCCTTCTATGTGCCACACATTCTTCTAAATGATCTGTATACATTTATCCCTTAATTCTCACAATAACCCTGTGAGATAGGTGAACAGGAACTATTAATATTTCTGTTTCATTGATGAGGAAAGAGAAAGTACAAAAAGACTGAGTGATAAACCCCAGGCCACACGGCCAGTCGGTAGAGCTAGGGTTCAGAGTGGAGCAGTCTGGCTCTGGAGGCTGTGCTTTCAAACCACTCCACTCTGCTGCCTCTTAAGTAAATGTGAGGAGAGCCAATACATTCTACTCTCTTGCTATTGCTGTAACTCATAATTGATTTCACTACTCATTAAAGGGTCACAACTGGCAGCTTCAACACCACTGGCCCTAGATACCTGGTCACTTCCAGCTCTGGGGATCTATGGCAATTTAAAATGAAAATCAGACAACTGTCTGTCTTAAAGGATTCAGACTAGAGTAGATGGTTGAACCTATGAGTAATTTCCAAATGTCAGGCTGAGAAGGCCACTGTGCCAGTATCAACAGTAAAGTGAAAGACTAATCCATTTTCTTATGTGTGAAAACTAGAATGAGCTCTTGAATCTCTTTGCGCTCAGTAATTCTAGAATCTTACATTCATGAATATTCATACCTCACTAAGTTTCCGGTGTAAATTCTGAAACTCACTGAGCCTTCTTGGGACAGTCCAGTTTTTAGTTTCAACTCCACCAACTTCTTGTAGGCTTACCGTGACAAAGTAACAAGGCATTTGCTCACCATTCTCTTCTGTAACCTTGAAAAAAAAGTAAAAATCAACAACCTAAAGCAAAGTGAGAGGATGTGGTAGGAAGGTTTTAAAATGTCCTCTGAGACTTCCCTCTCCCTGGTGTGCCCTGCATAATGCTTGGGTCTGTGAACGTGATGGATTGTATTCTGACAAATAGGTCATGCAATAGGGCACAAATCTTCAGACAGGAGTTATCTGGGTAGTTCTAACCTAATCATATAAGCCCTTTTAAAATCATAGTGTTTTTTTTCTGGCTAGTAACAGAAAAGGAATTCAGAAAGTTTGGAAGCCCAAGAAGGAGGCCAGCAAGGAAATAGAGACCTCAGATCTTCAACCACAAGGAACTGAATTCTGCAAATAAACCTGAAAATCTTGGACACATTTTTTTTCACCCCAGAGGCCACAGATAAGGACTCAGTCTGGCCAACACCTTGACTTCAGCCTTGTGATACAGTGGACAAAGAACATATTCATACTGGGCCTACTTCTGACCTACAGAAGTGTGAGCTGATAAAGGGTGTTGTTTTAAGGTAAGAAATCTATTATACAGCAAAAGAAAACAAATACAGCAGGCTTAACCTCTAAACTGTACTTCCCTGAAAAAAAAAAAACCCACATTCACAGCAAGCAAATAGTTACCAGATACATGACAGCCTCTCTCAGGGAATGTTTGAGGGCCTCCTCAGTTCATTTCACTACTCAATATCCCATGATTGCTGTTTTTGTGAAATTTTACATTGGGAGATATAATTCCCTCCCAACTTAAGACAATTCTCTCACACATACACACACTGGCCATCATAATTCAGAATAGACCATTATTATTTTTAACCTAAATAGATAAAATGTATTGAACTTGAGTCTGAATTGGTATCAAAAACTGAATTAGAGAAAAGGAGTCAATAAGAAAGGCAAAGGAAAGAGATGCAAAGTTTACTGAGCAACTGTGCCCCTCTATGGATGGGAAAGTAGAGGCACAGCGTAATGGACTTTTCTAGGACCACACATCTAATCAATGGGTCCCCCAGGATCAGAAGTCAGGAGTCTGTCTTCATGTAAATGCACCTTCCACACATTCGTACATGGGACTGCTTTGTGACTGCTGGCTGTCAGGTGATTCCTCTGTTACCATTTCCCTTATCAAGTACCACAGAAAACCCCTGTATAATGGCTGATTATCAGGGCAAAGTTCCTTCCCTCCCTCCTTCCTATACTCCTTCCTTCCCTCCTTCAATATCTGACTTCAGAAGATTATTTTGATATACTGGAAATACCAAAGACAGCTCTAAGCAAAGCTGAGCTGACAGAATTTGTGTCCTTTCCTTCCACAGGCTTCCTCTACTACCCTTTGACATTATATACTCTTGAGATCATCACATTCCTAGATTTCCCCCCAAATGATGACTCCATCTGCAATTATCAACTACTATATTTTCCATATGGTATTCTAAGGCCTTCCCTTACCCACTGCTTCCTGCCTTCCCTCTAAAAAGGTATACTGCCCTATAGCTGAGCTAATGGGAGTGCCAACGAGTGCCAAAGGGCATTCAGTTAAGCTTTCACATACTGTGTGTCGTTTCAGGGAAGCTCTTGGAGAGCATGCTTTGTTTTGTCATCTGTCTAGAGGTGAACTTAAGATTGTGAATTTTAAGCCCTCCCCCTGGCAGGAGTGCCAAGGCACTCAGATGATAGCAGAGAACAAAACAGCCATTTGAAACAATGACAGAGCAAAACAATAACACTACCCTCTCAGGATATTGTTATCTGTGTATGGCAGACATAACATTTTTTCTCCAGGTTTCCACTTGACTGATAGGGACTTGTCAAGCCTATAAGCATATTTCCCCCTAAGTGAAATTAGGGTCCAGTTTATATAGCTGCACACAATTACCCCATATATCTCAAAGAACAGTCAATTAATTTAAAAGAAAACCATCTATTATTAAAGAGCTTAGAACTTCTGAGATTTAAGCAATTGAAGTCAACAAGATGAAACAATCAGATGTACTTAAATTTTTAATCTCTAAATTTCAAAAAGTGCTTTCCATTTTATTTCAATCATCATTGGAAAAATAAACTGGTAATTCAGACACTAAATGCTCTGATAGCAAAGTTGCTTGCAATTCTAGTGAACAAGAACAACTTTTTGTACAAAGCAGAGTATGATCAGATCTATATCAAGCAGCCTGGGATAGTAACTAGTTCTGAGTGAAAATAATGAGGGAAGGAAGGCAGCAGACAAATACGGTCTAAATGAATGAATAGAGGTTTTCTAGCCTCAGTCTGAATTCTCAAGGACGAAATTTTGCCTTATAAAGTCAAACTTTAAAAATAAATTTCGGACAAAAGGAGTGAAGCCTACCTCTCCACTGGTGATGGACGCTTTCCACAGGCCAAGGTTCTCACACCACCAGTCTGTTCTCGCCATGTGCAGTTGAAGGTCTGTGCGTTCTTTCTCTATTAGAATTATTTCATCCTTCAACTTGGAAACAATCTGCCATGGGAAAGCGTCCTGGGAGTTATGAAAGCACTCAAAAAGCTATGCAATTCAGCAAAGTGTCAGGATACAAAATTGACACACGAAACCCAGGTGTGTTTTTATACACTAACAATGAACAATCCAAAAAGGAAATTAAGAAAACAATTTCATTTAATAACAGCAAAAAGAATAAAATACTGAGGAATTAACCAAGGAAGTGAAAGGTAAAAACCATAAAACATTGATAAAGGAAATTAAAGACAACAAATATTTATAAAGACATCTCAAGTGCATGAATTATAAGACTTAATATTGTTAAAATGTCAATACTTTCCAGAGAAATCTACACATTCAATGCAATCCCTATTATCATTTCTATGAATTTTTTTTGTAGAAATAGATACATCCCATCCTAAAATTCATATGTAACCTCAGGGAACCCCAAATAGTCAAAATAATTTCGAAAAAGAACAAAGTTGGAAGACTCACTTTCTGACTTACTACAAAAGACTCACTACAAAACTACAGTAATCAAAACAATATAGGACTGGCATAAAGATAGACATAAGGACCAATGGAGTATAAAAGAGAACCCCAAAGGAAACACTCCCCTATATGGTCAAATGATTTTCAACAAGAGTGCTAAGACTATTCAATGGGGAAAGATGCAGTCTTTTCAACAAAAGGTGCTAGAAAACTGTATATCCATGTGTAAAAGATGAATTTAGACCCTTATTACATAAAAATATTACCCCAAAATGGATCAAAGACCTAAATACAGAATTATAAAACAAAATAAAATATAGGGGGAAGGCATCATAACACTGGATTTGACTACAACTTTTTGGCTATGACACCAAAGGCATATTCAACAAAAGGAAAAACAGACAAATTAGACTTGCTCAAAATTAAAAACTTCCATGACTCAAAAATCAACACAGGGGCTGGGGTTATGGCACAGTGGTAGCGTGCTCGCCTGGCACGTGTAAGGCACTGGGTTCGATCCTCAGCACCATATAAAAATAAAATAAAGATATTCTGTCTGCCTACAACTAAAAAATAAATATTAAAAAAAAAAGTCAACACAGTAAAAAGGCAAACCACAGAATGGGGAAAATATTTATAAGTCATATGTCTAATAAAGCTTTAATATCTAGATTACATAAGGAAATCCTAAAACTCAAAGACAGCAACAAAAACAAACCAATTACAAAATGGGCAAAGGACTTGAATAGACATCTCTCCAAAGAAGATACACAAATGGTTCATAGGCACATGAAAACATGCTCAACATTACTAATTAGCAGGAAAATGCAAATCAAAACCACAATGAGGACTGGGGTCGTGGTTCAGTGGTAGAGCGCTTGCCTAGCACATGTGAGGCCTGCTGGGTTCGATCAGCACTGCATAAAATTAAATAAATAAAATAAAAAGTACTGTTTCCATCTATGACTAAAAAACAAAACACAACCTCAATAAAATACCTTTTCCCATTCTTGAGGAGGAGGAGGAGGTGGTGCAGGAGAAAGAGGAGGAATAAGGTAACAAGTGTTGGAAAGGATGCAGAAAGATGAGGACCCTTGTATACTGTAAAATGGTGCAGATGCTATGGCAAATAGTATGGTGATTCCTCAAAAAATTAAAAACAGAATTATTAGACCTAGGGATTCCTCTTCTAGGTATACCCCCAAAGAAGTGGAAACAGAATCTCTAAGAGATATTTATATCCTCAAATTCATAACATCATTATTCACAACAGCAAAAAAGTGAAAGTAAACCAGTGTCTATTGATGGATGAATGGATTAACAAAACAAAATGTGGCATCCACCTGCAATGAACTAGTCAGCCTTAAAAATGAATGAAATTGACACATGCTACAAGATAGAAGAATCTTGAAGATATCATGCCAAGTAAAATAAGCCAGTCATAAAAGATAAATACAATATAATTTCAGTCATATAAGGCACTTAGTTCAATTCATGGAGACAGAAAGTAGAATGGTGGTCTCCAGGGGCCAGGGAAGGAAGAAATGGTAGTTACTCTTTTTTTTTTTTTTTGGTACTGGGGATTGAACTCAGGGGTACTCAACCACTGAGCCACATCCCCAGACCTATTTTGTGTTTTATGTAGAGACAGGGTCTCACTGAGTTGCTTAGCGCCTCGCCGTTGCTGAGGCTGGCTTTGAACTCGTGATTCTCCTGTCTCAGCCTCCCAAAGTGCAGGGATTACAGGCATGCGCCACCATGCCCGGCTTGGGAGTTACTCTTTAAGGGATACAGAGTTTAAGTTTCTCACACTGAAAAAAATTCTGCAGATGGATGATGGTGATGGTTGTAAAACCAATTCCTTGATGCCACTGAACTGTACACATAAAAATGGCTTACATAGTAAGGTTTGTCATATATTTTTACCACAACTTTAAAATATATTTTTAAAAATTTTATGCTTGCCAACGCCTTGGATTTCTTTTATGAGAAAACCTACAGTATTATGTAACTCTGTAGTTTAAAGGCTGCAGCTTTGCCTCCAAAGGAACTCTCATGAATATGCAGTGTCTTCCAGGTCTCTTTCCTACCTCAGAAGGCCTAAAAGAAAGCACTCCCTCCTGTGCCCTTTTATCATCAATAAGGGCTATGATTATTTCATAGACAGCACTTCTGCTGGATGAGGGCAGGTGTCAGACTATGCTTCACAGTGACTAGCACAGCATTATGCGTTTACTCATCATTTCCATTACTAAGATTCTGCCTGGTTAGTGATTATTCCCAGTATTGGCCTAGAATTGAAAAGTTTGCTCCAGTCTCACAAAATTTGTCTAGAGAAATAAAAAAGTAAAACAAAATCTAGGCATTGGATTTCAGGAAATCAGGCTAAAAGGCCAATTGGACATCCAGTCACCAGTGACACTTGGTGCAGAGATGCAAGAGAAGAGGGGTAATCAGCAAACTCCTGACTTTCTTTCTTGAGAGGAGTAAGATATATCACTTTTATATGCATGGGGAAATGATCTGATTCATAATTAGACAGTTAACCACAAAAGTCTTTTTAGCATGAGAATTTTGGGGTGTATATTCACTGCTAGGTTACTAAAACCTTTTTGATATCAACTTTAAGCTTTAAAAAGCTAATTATCAGATATTTTATTTTTACCAATGTGAATGAAGGACATAGAAGGAGCACAATGTGTCCTTCTGGGGAAAAGTACCAACTCCCTTACATCCATACAGCCCTCTGTGCCCAGCACAAAACTGCTAGAAAGCCAAGTGCTCCCTGAAGAAGCTTGTGGACAATTGGATTTAACAGGAAATGTGGACTATCTTTGCTACGATCACAAGATTAGTGCTCGAATTAATCCATAGTAACAGTGAATCTCTCCAATCTCTTGAGAATTCCTTCATATAATTATAGCTCAGAATGTTTATTCCATGGTCATTAGAAGTTCATGTAAGAAAAAGTAAAGAATAACTTTGAATAAAATAATGAACCAAAGGGAAAATAATGAACATTTTCTAGTTCATCTTTCATACTGCTCACCCAAAATACATTTTAATTTATAATGAGATGAATCCAGAATAAGAAAGACAACTGTACTTAAAGAACACACCATATTGCAGATACCAATCATCTACTGTTCCAGCTAATTCTACTTATTATCTCAAAGAAGTTTCTATCAGTGGGAAAACTACAGGGCTTTCCAAGTTCTATATGTACTAACTGGGAATGATTCTTAAATAGGGGGAAAATAAACCTCTCTTATGATAACCTAGGAAATCTGGATATTTTTTTGCCTTCTCAGAGAACCATTAATGATTACTAAAGTATCTTTCATATTAAATTTTCTTTTTCCCAATAATTTTTTTGCAGTACTTGGAATGGAACCTAGGGACACTCTATCACTGAGCTATATCCCCAGCCCATTTTATATTTTATTTTGAAACAGGGTCTCACTAAATTGCCTAGGCTAGCTTAAAACCTATGATACTCTTGCCTCAGCCTCCTGAGTTGCTGGAATTATAGGTGTGTGCCACCAAACTTGGCTCCCACATAATTAAAAAAAAAAAATCAGAGTTTATACACCTTTGCAGAACTTTCTTGTTTTTTGTTTTGTTTTGTTTTGTTTTAAGGAAAACTCACTGGTTTAACTGGATAATAGATGGATAGATATTTTGACTGTATAAATTGTTAATAGGCACAGAACACATTGGTTTCCTTACATTTTATTTCAGAAATATTCTCTTATTACAAAAACATTTGAATATCCACAAAAGAAGTATTAAAGCACTAAAGAAGTAGTAAAGAAGAAAACTCAAAGTGATCCACTAAAATTTTTTTATTCAAAGTTGCTCTGTTGGCCAGCTTGAAACCCGCACACACATTCAAGAACTGCGACAAGCATTTGGCTGACCAAAAAGCATCGGCCACACCCCTATGAGAAAAAACTCCTTGTTAGACTCCAAAGAGGCATAAAAACAAAGCAAAAGCTGCAACTTAGTTTGGTTTGAGAAATGCCAACTAGCAAGATACTGTTTATGTTTTTAAACTTTCAAATTCTTTTGCTTTTAGCAAAGCAACTTATTTTTCTGCACAATTCTATGAGGTTCTCTATCCTTGTGTCAGTAGAAAAAAGAATTACTTTTCAATTATTTGTCCTTGAGTATTTAACTTCCTTCCAGAAATGACTTCAGCATAAGAGAAAGCTTAATCCTCTTCCCCCAAGGTACTGTTGGCAAACCAGAATCAAAGAACATAGTTACAGCAGATGACTGAGAAAAAACTCCAAATCAGAAAAGACTAAAAACAAATGTCTAATTCTATCCTAGAAACAAAAACAAAAACAAACAAACAAAAACATGGAACTTGCTCATAGTTAAAATTCTTTTTAAAGAAACTGACACTTAACATAAATTGAAAACTACTACTTTTCAAATTAAACAAATAGAAACTCAGAAACAATCTTGAAAGCAAAAAGAGTTACCTTCTTGTCGGGTTTTGGTGCGCTTTGAATAGAATTTAGAGCTTGCCTTTTATATTCAAGTTTCTCATTTAGTTCTCGGAGTTTGTTGACAGCAAAACTGGTGTGTTCGTTAATGCCACTGGCACCTTCATCTAAAGTTTCCTCACTAGTCTCACTTTCCAGGCCCTGGAGGAAAAGTCACACACCACCATGTCTTAGGAGGATAATAAAACTTAGTAATTATTATCTTTTATCCAGATGCTATATAATTACAGGACACTATTCCAAAGTACTAGATTCCAATAAAGGAAAGAATATTTAAACAGAATGCTTAGAAGCAGAGTGTTTTTCTTATTTCAGCAGAGAAAAATTGAAGCAACTGGTATTCAGAATTGTGTTGAAAAGAGAAATATTTAATAACCTAAAGAAAGTGGGAGAGCAGGGTTCCATGCTGTTATGGTATGGTAAATGGTACATCCCAGGAAATCTGCATAAAACAAGGAAAGGCAACTGAGTTATCATCCCAACCTGATCTGAATATTCTATACCTAATCTCTGACAGAGATCTTGCTTCTTCCCAAACAATATTATGAGAAACTAATGTAAGTCATTTTAAAATAAAATTTCCAAATTCCCACTAGCAAACACATTTTCATATGTATTTTGTTTAGTCCTTCTCTTGAAGATGTATTTTGTAAATTAACAGGCAGATGATTTTACCAGTAAAGTAGCATTTGAAAGTGACCTATCTGTCATAAAGAACTCTGTGACTTGGAAAAATCTGAATAGATTTACCAAACAGCACAGGAATTAGATTCCAGAGTAACCAAAAGCACACAGGCCACTGAATGGAACTGATGAGAATTATCTTCTGGTTTATTTACTCCTTAACTTTCTTCCAGACTTTCTTCTTGTAGTTTTTACATACATATATTCATTCATTGTTTGTTTTATTTATTTATTGGTACTGGGGACTGAGCCCAGGGGTGCTTTACCACTTAGGTACATCCCCAGCCCTTTTAATTTTATTGTTTTTATTTTTTGAGACAGGGTCTCGCAATATTGCTAAGGTTCTCAATAAGTTGTGGAGGTTGGCTTTGAACTTTCGATCCTCCTGCTACAGGCTCCTGAGCTTCGGATTACAGATACACACCATCACACCTGGCCTAACCTTTCTTAACTGTAACAAACACAAAGTTAGATATTTTTTTCCAAAGAAAAATAATAGTAGTAGTTCTAGAAAAACAAAATGTTTTCATTTTTGTTCTATTCACTGTTATAAATATATACATTATTATAATCCTATACCTTGTACTCAATTCAAGTGGGTATTCTGCCCTTTTCAAAAAACACAAAGTATATTTTAAGTCTATACTAGTCTTCAAAATTATAGTTTTTTAGCTTCACTGTATTCTACCGTACTGATAATTTACAGAGGTGTATCTGTATTGTTGTTCCTGCAATGGGTCGATTCTTTTCTTTCATTACTTTACTCAGATACACTAAAACAAACTCCATCATGCTTAAAAATTTTCATTTTAATCATTTTCTTGGGATACATTTCTAGAAGTTCCCACTTCCAAGATTACTGAAACAAAGAGTACCAATAGTTTTCAAAAGGTCAGTAATACACATTGGCCTTTTTAAAATCCTAGGTGGTGGACCTTTTTTGAGTTTATTATTACCTCTCAAATGTCAGCGCAAGTCCTCATTCAAGTTAGGCATTGATCTTTTTATTAATTTGAATAATATACTTTATAGTATTTGCTGAAATATTAACCATTTAAATATTTGAAGTAGAAAGATAACAGTTAAAACAAACTATGATCTATTTTTAAAAAATAATTGCAATGAGTAGTGAGTTGACCAATCAGCTCAGTAATTTTATATGTAAAGAACTACATAACAGCCAGGTGTGGTGGTACATGCCTGTAATCCCAGCAGCTCGGGAGGCTGAGGCAGGAGGATTGCAAGTTCAAAGCCAACCTCAGCAATGGCAAGGCACTACGCAACTCAGTGAGACCCTGTCTCTAAATGAAATACAAAATAGGGCTGGGGATATGGCTCAGTGGTCGAGTGCCCCTGAGTTCAATCCCTGGGACCCCCCTGCAAAACAAACAAACAAACATAAAAAAAATTAAGTAACAGAACCTTAAAACAATTCTAAGATCATAAAATTTAACAACAGTTAGAGACTTCAAGCTGACTTTAAATGCCATTAAGAGCAAGCACTTTGGGCTGAGGTAATAGCTCAGTGGCAGAGTGCTTGCCTCACACATGTGAGGCACTGGGTTCAATCCTCAGCACCACATAAAAATAAATAAATAAAGATATTATGTCCATGTATAACTAAAAAATATTTTTTTAAAAAAGAGCAAGCACTTGATTCCTCAGAATTGGAGAACTGGGCATAGAGAAAAAAATCCAGGATAAATTATAATCTTTTTATGTACCAGTTTTAAAGCTTGTAGTCACCATTGATAAATGAGAGATGTCACCTGAAGCTATCCAAAATGAGTATATGCTATAAGAAAATCAGACGTAAGGTATGGCTTAGCAAGATTTCTTTGGAACATTTTAATTTCATCTGATTTTATAAAACTCCAAAATACTTCCTGTAACTCCTTACATAACCCTGTTCTTTTCATTTTTCCCCCAACCCTTTTTCTAACTAATTGGAGACTAGGCAATAGCCCTACTGATTCCTTTAGCTGGTCTAAGCCACAAATGGTCCACTCCAGAGATTTTCTGTTTTCATTTTTCAGGAGTCAAACTAGGGTTTTATCTATGGCAGCCAAAGATTTCTGTCTCAGTACTGACAGTAGTAGGTCAGAAAAGGGAAGAAAGAAGTGTACAAGACCAGAAGCAATGAGTTAATTTAACTTTTTATTCTACTTAAAATCCTGTATATTAAAAAGATGGCGGTGTACCTCAAATTTGGTTCCTCTAAGATGTGCCCAACTAATAATATTTAAAATTTATTCACTGAAAAGGAAGCCAAAACTTAAATTTGACTCACCATTTCATCTTTGTTGGAAATCAACTTTGAGACATGTTTTTCTTCCTCTTTGATCATCAATTTCTCATACAGATCACTGACAATAAATGAAGGGTAATATCTATCCTTTAAGGTCTCATATACATCTCCTTGGATTTTGCAGAACACCTCAATACCTTTATTTCCTACAAGACATTGCTGGATTTCTTTGTAAAGTGATTTTTCTACAGATATGTCTTTGTTTTCCACAAAGAAATTCTGATAAATTTCTCCAACTAATTGTGGAACTTCATTCTGAAAAGACAAAGTTGAAGAACAAGAAGGGTTAACTAATATCATTTCTGAGAGAAATTATTTTCCACTGAATTGTTTGCATTTAAAGCTGAAAGGAAGATATTTAGGATGTATCCTGTTACTGGTACCACTGCAGAGCTTAGACTTCTGTGTTCACATTCAGAGTTAAGAGGTCAGTATTAGACTCTGAAAAAATTAATGGTTTCTTAAAATAAGCACTTTATGTCAAACAGTTAGCATCTGCAATTTCTTTTAAAAGCCAAAATGGAAGAAACACAAGAATGAGAATAATTCTCTTTCTGCAATAGATTGCTTTCCATAGATCTCAATTCCACAGGGATACAAATTATTGACTAAAATTCATCTGACTTTTTATCTAATATAAATGTTTGTAAGTCCTCACGCACTAATGTAAGTAATTACCATCCCAGAAAGATATCAATATAGTAGTTGTACATTTTGGGAAAAAGGACAGATATTCTTCAGAATGTTAATTCAGAATAATTACATGGTCATCAACCTTATATTGAACAGCTTAGTTTTAAGCAGTACACTTGAGTCATCACTGGCCTACTTCAGAAATGCCAACATCTCTCTCTTTTTTTTTTAGTATTTTTTAGTTTTAGTTGTCAATGGACCTTTATTTTATTTATTTATTTTTATGTGGTGTTGAGGATCGAACCCAGTGCCTCACATATACTAGGCAAGTGCTTTACCACTGAGCTACAATCCCAGCCTCCAACATCTCTTTTGATAGACATAATATTTATGTCTATCAATATTTATGTCTATCATATTTATGTCTATCCTCTAGAGGCACTTCATTAACTTTCAGAATGGTTTGTAAGATTCTCAATAGTAATGGAAATCAAAGATATATAATGTAATGAGTTGCTATGTAAAAATGTATTTTGAGGAAATTGTATGCTCTTATTTCTTGAGAATTTTGGAGACATAGTCAGTTGTTTAAGAAAACTCCTTAGATTGTTCTTTTCCATATTCTTTTCAGAGGAGCTAAAAGTCATGTGGAGCTAAACCTGTTGATTAAAAAGGGCAATAAAGTTGGCAAATACAATACTGGGTAAAATGAGTTAATTTGTGGTTTGTAAGTTAACAATGAGAGGCATTCCTAAGAAGAAAATTTAAAAATACTGTAAGTCTGGATTTAGTTCCTTAACCAGGGCAGTTTGTGATTTATCATTATTTTAAATTGGCCTTCTATTCTAGCAAAATTCATATGCAAATGAGCAATTCAATATACAAAAATGCTTTTTGTGCTCCCATTAATAAACCTCTGGAAATGTTATACACTGATATTATATATATGTATATATATATATATATATATATATATATATATATATATATATACACACACACATATATATATATATATATACACATACATACACACACACACACATATATATATAATGTGTATCCATTAAACATATTGTTATATATGTATATAGACATATGCATACATATACACTAAGAATGTACAGATATTCATTCTTTCTCATTTTTGAGATTGGGTCTTGCTCTGCTGCCCAGGCTGGTCTCAAATGTAAAGCAATTCTCCTACCTCAGCCTACTGAGTAGCCAGGACTATATTAACTTGCCCAGCTAATTTTTACTATCTATTTGGAACGTGCAAGTACAAAGAACAATGTTTACCAATGGGTTCTTCATTAGAAGACACATGCATAACCACAGAAGTATTTTGTTCCTTTACGCAATCATATTTTAAATAAAATTAAAGAAGAGTAGTGCAAAAATGCACATTATAAAGTAAAGAATAAAAATGAACAAAAAGGAAAAATGAGTATTAGGCTATAATAAATAGCACAGTTATGAGACTGAGGTGAATAAGACTAAATTTATTATAATAGAAATTCAATCTCTTAGGACACTTATGAATCTCTTTTCCCCTTGACTACACATTCCAAAATATAATTTTATTTGTCATAACAGGCTGAGATGTAATGACAATATTATGTTTAGTTTAAAATATTCTTTAAATGAATATTTACCTACAGCTGTGTTGAGAAAAGAGATAACATGCCTAACACGCAATTTTCATCACCTAGGAATTAATAATCCTTTGAGTCTATATACACTACCTTGTTTGCACTCTTTAAATGTTCCACAGACTCCCAAAAACTAATCAGAGCCCTTTTGTCCATCCTTTCCATATATATTCGAAAGTGCTCTCGGTAGAAAGCATTGGCCAATATCTCTTCAAACTGAAGAATCTATAATAGAAATTTAAGAAAAAGATTTTTAAAATCAAAATTTAAATACCAATTTGCTTTAACTTCCAATGGATTCCAACTTCTACATTCAGGGAAGAATGCACTTTCAAGGTCATAGCCAATGTAATATGGTATACCTGGTAAACTGAAATATCTCTTCTACCAGCTTCCTAAATTTTAAAAGGAATAAAATTTGCTGAATATTCAAAATGCACATATTCAAAATTGGTAATAGAAAAATACCAATTTTCTATTAATCATTCACTCACTCAGCAAGGATTTTATTTGACATCTACTTGGTATCAGGCACAGTTCCAAGAAATGAAACAGATATAAATCCTTACAGGATGTACATTCTGTACCTAAAATCAATAGTTGCCAATGATAGAAAAATTGAAGACAATGTATAAAAGACCAAGAAGCTGGAGTCTAAAGGTTTGGAATTTTGCTCTCTATTATATTTTTATACAGCTGAGAAATATACAAATGATTTTATACCCTGTCTCTTTGTTTACAATACCACACTCATTAAAAAAGCTTTTGTAAGCCTAACTTTAATTGTCCCCTAATATTCCATTGTATGGATGTATCAAAATCAATTCCATTACTCCTTTGTTTACTATTTTGTATGTTTGCAGAAAAAGAAAAATGGAATCGATCTGAAGACACAGTAGGAACAATCTTGAGTATGCAGATGACCCTCATAACAATTGTAACTCAATTAGGAGAAATGCCTCCAATTAATTTAGAAGGCCCATATCCTTAACCTGAATTAGTGGAAAAAAATTACATCTAATACGTGGAACTCAAAAAAAGTTAAATAAGAACTCATATTTTGAGACTGTTAAAATTAACATCATGGCAGTTGGCCAATTTTCTGAACTATTACCAGTAAGATATTTCTAAAGTCAAGTACATACAATCAATGCACACTCAACTCTTCTATCACTAACAATAAGCCCTTACTTAATGTGCTTTGTGAATAGAAAGGAGAAGGCATTTTCTAACAACTTCTAGTACCTAATTAATGGAGATGGCCATTCATTGGTACAGACCATTAGTATACACAAATATTTCAGGGCACTAGTATTTAGTCAGTTTACTAATTTGAAGACATCACAATATATGTCTTTACTTTGTGTAAATCCTTCCAGTAAGGCATTCTGAAGCACAAATCCTAACTCTATATACTACAAAGAGGTTTAAAGAAACTCACACCAACTTTGGCTACAGAAGATGGGGTCAGCAACTCCAGCAACAGATGGAGCCTGGGGACCTTTTTAGACTCAAGAACAGAGGCCTGGACTACATTCAATACTATTCATTTTGGATTGGCCTTGATGAAATGAATAAACTGATAGGAAATCTGGCTTTAAAGAAAAAGACATATATTGTCACTTACATCTAAACCCCATATATTGTCTGCTATCTCTACTAGATCACTTACCTTTTTATTTTATAATTACTTTGGACTCTTTGAGAACAGGGATTCTATCTTATTCATTTTATATCCTAGTACCTGGCACTATGCCCAAGAGACTGTGGGCCCTCAATAATGAATGGATGAATTAAGAATGAACAGGACATAGAGTAAGACTTCATCTATGACAAATGGGGCTAGCCATTTATTTAAGGGACCAAAAGCTGAAGGAAAGGAAGAGGGGCAATATTCAATCTGCCAAGTTACAAAATGTGAAGTTTTCACTTTGGATCAAAATCCAAAATCTTCAGAAAGCTTCCAATGCCAATAGCAAAATTAACAGATCTCTCATTGGCAGGACACCTCTCTACAAAACAAGAGTTCCTTGAAGCTGCATTTGTGCCACGTGTGTGTGACACTGCAGAATTCTGGGAGGAAGCCTGCCCGAAGAGGCTCTCCAATGGAGACCAGTCCAGGAACAAGTGAAAAGGTAAGCACATGACTAGAATAGGGAGGGAAGGGAATGTGACAGATAAGCATCTGATCCAAATCAAAGGAGAGCAGGAACAATCAAGAAATCAGAACAGATGAAGGTTAGAGGCTTATAGCCAGGGTTAAATTATATGGATGCTGGTTTCTTTGTGACTAAACAGTAGCTCACAAAAAAGGATCTTGGCATTTGCCTTTAAATCCTGTTCCCAGGTACTGCCAAACTCCTCAGGGTATACTATGATGGTTTCCTTCCTGCTTCAGATCTTGGAAGACAAACTTAGTTCTTAGTTAGGGTAGATACTACAGTAGGACTAGATCATGTTCCTAGGCTCTGTGATTTAAAAACTTGCTATTAACACAGTCCAGAGTTTTGTAATACAAAAAGTCATTGGCATTATGGTTTAGAGAGAAAGCACTTGAGATTTGTGAATCAACCACATCTGTGCTTTTAATCTAGTTCTGCCTCATCCTAACTATATGACCTTAGGCAGGTTACTTAAATCTACCATTTTATTATCTGAAAATGAAGATATTGAGTACATATTTCATAGCATTGTGGTAAGAGTTAAGCAAAACAATGCTTAAGATGTTCTCTACTTCACAAGTGGTTATTTTCAATCCAACTGGGAATGAGTGACTTTTCTGGGACCCTGTAAATAAAATCATGCTTCTCTGGAACAGGGGGACAAGAGGATGAAAAGACACACCTGCACACCTGCACACATGCACACACTTGTCACGCCTATCATGCCTCTTACTGTTGATAGAAGTCAAGGACACCAGGTAACAGGGTTCTTTTACTCATAAAAGTAAGTATGTGAGTCTGTAGCTATAGAACACGTGCCTTAGGTGAAATACTAAAAAGCTAAAACACTGTATATGTGGTTATATCATTGTTTATAATAATATTTATACAGTCAAAATAAGAAACTACAAAGTTCTACCTTCTGGCTTTGAGGCCCTTCCCCCTCATCCATGGCCACGTCCTCTTGCTGGTCATAGGAAGGACCTCCCAGGATTCTGATCCTCTTCTCACACTGCTTCTTTGCCACAGTCAGCTGGTTAATGTACCTTTTCATATTCCTGGCCCTCAGGAGATCAGCTTTCATTGCAGCAGATTCCTTACCTTGAATAGAAGCGATGAACAGTACAGAGTAAGGGACACGGTATAAAAGAGGGAACACTACAACTCTATATATTTTGAAAAATAGCAAATATTAAGCAATGGAATAGAATTCATGGTAAACACATCTATATTCCCAAACACCAGTAATTTTTAAATATATCACTGACAAATCTTACCCAAATGTAAAATATTTACTAAACCTCTGTATGTAAAAGTTCACAAACCACTGTATGTGTATTTAATATCTTGATATGGATGTGTACGTATGCATATTCATTTATAGGCCTGTACCGAGTACTATGTATATGTCAAGCATTGTTTTGGCTTTTCTGATTCAGGACCAATTGTTGGACTGCATGAAACTTTTTAGAGTCCAGGAAGGAAGAAAACCAAAGATGATACAAGCAATTAAAAGTATAATATGAGTGATAAAGAGATGAGCAGGTGCCACTGAACTGTTTAACAAAATTCTACCTCAGATTTCTTTAAGGAAATTACATTCAAACATGAATATGAATACAGTATGGAAGTCAGGAAGAATAGCAAGGCTGAAAGTAAGAACCCTAAGACAGGAAAGAGAAGAAAACTTTGAGGCCCTGTACAGCAGATGCAAAAGGGAGGGAGATCCAAAATGAATTGGAAATAGGCACAAACCAGAAGATGCAAAGATTTATGGGTCAGAGAAAGAACTTTGTTCTTTAGCCCCAAACTGAAGCTTTCAGTGGATTTTCAGCAGGGGTATGCCATGAATGGATTTGTATTTTAAAAGACTACAAAGGAAGTAGGAGACAAAAATAGATCAAAAGTTCTAGTTGGAAAACTATTTGCAGCAAAACTGCAGAGGGACAAAAATGGCCTAAACTAGATTCATGCCAGTGGCAGTAGAAAAGACTAGAAGCTTTGAGAATGACAGACCCAGTGATCCACTGGACAAGGCAGAGGATAGGTTCCCGAGGAACAAAAAGAAAAGAGGTAAAAGGTGTTAGATCTGGCTTCT
Organism: Geosciurus inauris; assembly: GCA_004024805.1. NCBI lineage: Eukaryota > Metazoa > Chordata > Mammalia > Rodentia > Sciuridae > Geosciurus > Geosciurus inauris. Next base: position 34,121 of record PVHX01005336.1, read on the forward strand.
AAGTTTCTAATGAGCAGTGATACAGGTGGTGGAGCCAATTATGGATCAGGGAACAACGGAGAAAAAGCAGATATGTGGAAAATTATAAATTCAACTTTGGACAATGTCATAGAGACTTCCCAAAGACAGCTACAATATCTTCTGTCTCACTTTCTTTTTACAATGTCACTTCCCATAATCTCCCTCTGAAAAGTAGAATATGTTTCCTTTCTTGGAAATTTGAATGGGCTTATGATTATGGCAGAAGTGATACTACAAATTCCAAGACTAGGTTGTCCAAAGCCACTGACTTGGAGCTCTAAGCCATCAAGAACATCATCCACTTGCCCCAAGGTTTCTAATCAGGAGAAGACTGAACAATCAGATAATGGAGAGATCTACATGGAGAGGAATCAAGGCTCCCTAGACCACAGTCCTGGTCAAGACCTTGGCCCAAATGGTACCACCTACTTGGTACCATGTGGAGTGTACTACCTTGAAAGCAAATTGTCTTAATCCAGCTGATACCATGTGAAACAGAAGTTATTCTTCTCAGTCTCTGCCAAAACACAGATTGAAGAGCAAGATAACTGACTGCTGTTTAAGAAACTGTATTTTAAGGTGGTGTATTATACAGCAAATGATAACTAGAATAGGAAAAATGGGGTTGAGGGCTTTTGATCTATCTAATAGGTCTAGGGTTCACAAATGTTCAGCTCTGGGATGGTAACTGGTATCTTGGGAGTAGGTTAAACAACCCAGGAAGAAACAAAATGATCCCAGGATATAATCTAAATAAACCCCACAGGTGTATCTGTGTAAAAGCAGACACTTTATCTGTTTATACACTGCTGTGTCTCCAGCACTTACAACAGTGCCAGGCAACCCAATAGGAACTCAAACGAAACAGTTGCTCAGTAGATGAATGAAATATGTCAAATTTTACTGAGAGGCCAATAACAATATAGCTAACATTTTGCTGAGTACTTACTATGTATCAGGTATTGTGCTCTTTCTAGAACTGTGGCTGTGAAGAAGAGAAACAGGGTAAAGTATTTATTTATTTATTTTTTGTACTGAGGAATGAACCCAGGGGTGATTTATCACTGAGCTACAACCCCAGCTCTTTTTTCTATTTTGAGACAGGGTTTCACTAAATTGCATAGGGCCTCAATAAGTTGCTGAGGCTGGCCTTGAACTTGCAATCCTCCTGCCTCAGCCTCCTGAGTCACTGGGATTATAGGCATGTGCCACCATGTCAGGCTCAGGGTAGAGTATTCTTAACTTCTACTTTTTAATCACTCTCATCCCCCACCCAATGACAATCTATTGTTGCCAAGATCACCAGTGACCTCATGCCAAATCCAGTGGAAAGTTTTAAGTATAGTCTGCTATCAGAGTTAAGAATCAAATTCTGACTCTGTTATTTACAAGCTATGTAGCCTTGAGCAAGAATTTTTAAAAATTTAACTTAAAAACAACTACATGATTTGCTTCCTTAGGTTGATATTACATAATTTAAAGAAAACGGAAAACTCCTAAAAACTTAACTAATTATACCGAGTATGAACATAGGGGCGCTTTACCCCTAAGCTACACCCCGGCCCTTTTTATATTTTATTTTGAGACAGAGTCTTGTTAAACTGCCAAACCTGGTCTCAAACTCGCTAGAAGCTAGGATTACAAGTGTGTACCACCATACCCGACCTCTACAAAATTAATTTTAAATGACTAAACACTGAGTCTTACCTTGTGGGGAATGGGCTGCCTTTGCATATATAACCTGAAGGCTGGATTGGGGTAAAGGAAGATATTTTTTGTTTGTTTGTTTAAAATGGGAGAGCTGGTTTTAATGCTGATGAGAAGGAACCAGTTGAAAGCAAAAAGGGGCCACGGATAAGGAATGCAATCTAGAAAATAAGTGAAAAGATTAGGTTTGGAAAAGGGCCACCTTGTCCATGATTGTAACATGGAGGCAGACCAAGTCAATGTAAGATACGAGACATTTAAAGACTGGTGGCTATGAGCAGAAACAGTTGCTTTTACAAGGATTTTGTTTTCTCCAAGTGAGTGAGGTTATCTGCGTAGAGTGAGGTGGGCAAAGGGTGAGTGATCAGAGGTGAGAAGAAAGTGGAAAGCAGAAGAGCATGCTTACCTCAGAAGCTCAGTAAGGTTGTTAGTAATGTTTAGGGGCTAAAACATCACTAGATAAATATTAATATCCTACTCAGATATGGTAACTACATATGTAGGCAGTCCAGATCACACTCTCTGGAGGTGAGTCATAATATATATACTTGGCTGAGATTTGGAGCTACTAATAATAAAAGACAAAGTTCTCCATTTGATTTCTTGGTTCCCCTCAGAGTGCAGTCCAAAATGTTCTTACAGACCTTCACTCACTGAAGACCTCAAATTCCCTAGGATGATCATTACCTCTCTCATGTCCCACTTAGTAGTCACTATATGCCAATGCACGAAATAGTACTTTTTCAAGCTGAGCAGTCATTAGAAAAATTTAAACACAGCATCATAGAACATGTTTATCTGTCAGAAGCAGCTTTTTGAATACTTACCACAAAGGGTCATAGGCAGACTTCAAGTCAATAGATTATGGCATGCAAGACGATCTGTCAGATATTATGGAATTTTTTTCATATGTGTACAAGGGATATATTTTCAGTGGACTACAATAATGGTGTCTGAACTTGTCCCATGTTTGGCTATTAGAAGGCCCTGACCAAAGAACTCACTAACTCAGCATTTATCTCAACATGGGAAAATAGTATTTTGGAGATCCCTTTGTGTGAGGATAAAGGTAAATGCAGTTGGCCCCAAATTAGTCTATTGCAAACTGAGATGCTTTGTGGGTATACCTAAAGAAATGCATGTTTGGAGGATGCATTTTCAGAAAAAAATTTACTTTTTAAACCTATCATCAAACCTTAAATTTTACACCACATTTAAATTACCTTGAAGTTCAGGGACAAAAGTTGCCTTTGAGAAAACAAACCTAAAACTTAATCATAATTTGGGGTTAAAACATGCTAATACAGAGAGAGCCTTGCCTAGGAGGAAAATGGCACACATTTATCAATTACCACATTCTTTTTCTCTCTCCAAAGCTTGAAAGCCATTCTAAAGAACAAAAACAAGAAGCAAATTACAAAGAGAAGAAAGAATGAAAGAGAATAAACCTTCCCTTAAAACCCAGCTGCAAGGCTAAGAATATTCTCCTTTGGCTTCAACGCAGCCTGCTCACGTGAATGCACTCTGTTTGTTAAAGGGTGATACAAGGCCATTGTCTGATCACAGAGCTTGTTGGTAACAAATGCAGTCGAAGTTTGTTGCTTAGACACTTCTGTTTATTTTTGCCTCAGAAAACTAATGCTACGATCAGAGCTAAAGTGACTAACATGGAGCTCATGCAGCCCATGCTTCTGGCATGCAAAAATCCTTGTAAATCCAGCAAAGCAGATGAATACACTTCTTTGTGGCCTTGAAACCATTCATCCCAGAAATATTCATGTCAAGAAAAGTATAGGCAAGCGGGTGTGCGACAACATGCTGTGACCCAGCTCAAGCCAGACTCATACAGCCGTTTTTGTGCAGTCTAAAGTAGTAACACTGTGCATTGTTAAAACTGGCCTAATCGCACAACATTTAATCTAGCTAAGAAAAAGAAGGCCAAGATGACAAACAGTGGCTGGTGAAGCGCCGGGTGGCAGCTCTTTAAATTAGTACCAAGATGAAATCAAGTGATCCAATATTCCAAAGCAATTAATTATAGTTCTACTTTTTCCCTTCCTGAATAGTCTAGATTCTACTGAGAACACAGAAAAAACAAATGTGCTGAAAAAGACATTTAGATTAGGCATCAGGTGAACTGTTCTGGCCATGACACTCCAACAGACTTATAAACAACACCTTAGAAATGCTTTTTGTTACAAAGCTTCTGCCTATGATGTGGCTCTTTCTTAAGCAAGTGAACTGCCTTGAATAAAACACCAAAGGACAACTATTAGGTGCTATTTCTCCTGAGGCAACAGAGAGTAAAGTAACTTACAGTTCAAATTGATGACTCTGAAAACAGTATGAGTATAACTGGATGAAAAGGACACCTCTACATTTTTTTCAGGTATAAAAAAAGTCAACAGAAAATGATCCTTCTGTCATAGTATGCTACTATATTCCCAAACATATTAACAGTAGCATTCTTAGCAGATTGAAGAATTTAAAAGAGAACGCATGGCAGGGTTTCTCAATCTTTTTTTTTTTTTTTTTAATATTTTTTTAGTTGTAGATGGACACAATGTCTTTATTTTATTGCTTTGTACGTGGTGCTGAGGATCGAACCCAGGGCCTCACGCATGCAAGGCAAGTGCTCTACCGCTGAGCTACAATCCCAGCCCCTAGGGTTTCTCAATCTTGTGGGCACTTGGGGCCCTGTAATTATTGTGGAGGGCTATCCTGTATATTGCAGAATATTAAGGAGCATCCCAGGTCTCCACCACTAGATGCCAGTAGCATCACTTCTCCCAGAGATGACCACCAAAAATGACTCCAGACACTGCCAAATGGGAGCAAACCTCACCCCAACCCCTACCAGGTCCCAATGAGAAGAACTGATAGAGAGGTACAACATCTGTGGCCACAGAGAGGACAAGGCTGCACACACCTCCCCTACCCCTGACTACCCAACTTGGTCCTCTTCCTTCTCTGCAGAATCCACACATTTTCTCACAGTCCCCAGGCAAGCAAGGTAAGGAATAGGTACTTCAGTAAAAAATGCTAGGCCTCCATTCCTTAACCCATATGCACTCTAACAGACGAAACAGCCTTTGAATCTTCTTGTACATTTAAATAGAAGTTTTACAAATCCTCTTGATAGAAGATTTATTAGTCAGCTTTTTGTCACCGCCCAAAATAACCAACAAGAACAATTTAGAGACGTTTATTTTGGTTCACAGTTTCAGAGATTTAGTCCACCATGGGCTGATTCCATTGCTCTAGGGCCAAGGTGAAGTGGAACATCATGGCGGAAGGATGGGGTAGAGGAATGGAGATTTATTCATGGCAGTCAGGAAGCAGAGAGAGAGAGTAAAGGGAAGGGACCACAGCTAACTTGTCTACAGTTAACACCCAGTCAGTCCATTCTAACTAGGATGGGTTAATTAGGTCGCAGCTTTCATAATACAATCATTTTCCCTTTGAATATTCCTGCATTGATCCAGGAGTTTTACGGAGATACCTCACAACAGGTAGGGATTAGTCAAGTTTCAAAATGAGTAAATGGTACTTGATTTCCTAACATGAAGCTGGCAACAATTCCCAATAGTTACGGTCACAAACTTCCTCAAAATTATCTGAAAATCACCTCAAAAGCTCCCCAGACACTCGAAAAATATTTACCTTGCTTTTCAATTTGAGGCTAGTATGTGCTTTAAAAAAAGGGAGGGGGGGATAATTATCACATCAAACACCTGGAATTCCATAGTCTAAAGTGTCACTCCAGTTTATTGGAGAGCATACTTGAGGAATAAGCAGAAATCAGCAGGAGCTGATGGTAAAACCACTCACTTGACAGTGGAAAAGACCACAGAGACCTCACAGACCTTGGGTGGCCTGGGCAGAGTAGCCTGCAGCCTCCCTTCTACTTCCTTCCTCTGATGTCTCAGGTGCTGGGACTTCTCTCATTTCCTTGGGTTTAAGGCCCTGAAAAATGCTTACATTTTACAGGTAATTATAGCATATAGATTAAATTCACAAATTACATTCAGATTTCTGTTTCCAAATTAGCACTGTGAGGTAAATGGATTTGATAGACACCCTTAGAACACAGATCGGATCTATACCATTTTTAAGTGTTGAGCACGATTCTCATAACATCTATGCATGTAAATGTACAGTGCAGTGAAGAGAGTCCAGGACTGAAAATCAGGAGATCTGAGTTCAAGTTCTGAATCAGGTGTGTGACTAACTAGTTCTATGTTTAAAGAAGGTAAACTGTTTAACATCTCCAGACTTGAACTTTATTTTATAAAATGTAGGTGCTAGAATGCATGAGGACTATTGTTTTCTAGGGGGAGACAGTAGAAGTAAAGTTGACTACAATGAATGGAATGGAAGTGCCTGAGCCCTTAGTGTTTCAAGGCAGAGAACAGAGCGGAGCAAGGTAATGACATAGGACCTGGGAAGCTGTTGTATTCACAGTGAGGAGAGCAGGGCAGGCAGAAACCACAGCAACAGTCCCTATCACAATTGCAGGGAAACAGCTGGAGGTCTTCTTGTCTTAATCCATTCAGGCCTCCATTAAAAAACAACATAAACAGTTTAGGAGACTGTGAAGTCCAAAATCAATTTGTCATCAGAGGTGTTATCTTTTTGACATGTTTTCACATGGTGCAAGGGACATGACAGCTCTCTCAGGCTTTTAAGGGCACTAATTCCCACTCAAAGATTCCATCTTTGAATACCATCACCTTGGTGATCAGGTTTCAACCTATGTTTAGAAAACATAAATACTCAAATCACAGCAGATAGTTTAGGTCATTTATAAATTAGCAACTGCTCGTATAACTACACTGCAATACTACAATGTCCAATAAAATCAAAGCACTAGAAAGGACTCTGAAAATTCATGAGATTAGCTCCACAGTTTAGCTCCCTTCTCTCAGGCAGAGACACCTTTAAACTCTACACTGGACAATACAACTATATAATAATCATTAAAAAATAATTCCTAATGCAATTATTACAGAAAGTAACAGTGTATGTTTATGTATGTGGATATACATATTCGATATAGTCTATAGTTATCTACAGTTCTATCTGATTTATTCAATTCTATAACCCTTTAGTTATACTTGGGTAAGACAGTGTTTTATTCAATTTTACCAAATGAAAAAAAAAAGCAAAATATTGCGAGTTTATCACTCTAAGCATGTACTACAGAGATTTCCAGCATATTCAAATCAAACTTCATGTCCTTTGCTTTAGTCAGCTGAATGAGTGTTACTCTTGAATTGCCTTAACTGTTGATAACATTGCTGGATTCCAGAACAGCAGAGGAGAAAGTTTTAAATAAGGCAGCTGATGTGGTGGGCTTATTTGCATCAAACTACAGGGAAAACTTTGTATATGTCCTCACTATTACTAGAATTCTTGCACTTGAGTAGCTTATTAGATAGCTTATTTTAACAGACTATTTCTAAACTGCTCTAGCCATTCTGTCTAGCTGTAAATATAAAGCTACAAAGTTGCAAACTAAATACAAATATAAATACACCAATGGCTCTGGGTCATTAGCACTAGTGGTTCTCAACGTGTGGTTCCTGGATAAGCAGTACCAGCATCACCAGGGGACCCTGTGAGCTGTGCAAACCCCTCAGGCCCACACTAATCAGCACAATCAGAAACTCTGAAATACAGCTGAGGAATCTGCTTTTAGCAAGCCCTCCAAGTGAGTCTGACACATTGGGAACAGAACCACTGTTCTACAGATTTAAGTCTAAACTTTTGAGGATAGTTGCAGGGGCCCTTACAACTTATCCTACCTCTCACTTGACATGAGGTTATTTCCTAACTCTCTTCTTTATCATCAACATGTGGTACAATCTATGCATATCCATGAGACAAACCCAAATCGGAATGAGCGCCACTCAACTTTTAGGACTCAACCCAGTGTTCCAGAAAGGGTCGACCACTCTACACTTCCGTGTCACTACATATCCTGAACAAGCAACTTTCCCTGCATTTATCAAACAGTATCATCATGTTGTATGCATCTACTTGTCTCCTCATAAGACTATGAGCTCCTTTAAGTCAGAAAGAGTTTTAGTCATTGCACTGCTGTACTTAATCCACAATGACACTCAGAAAATGTTTTCCAAATAACTGAAACCCCACTTGTGGTGATCAAGCTATCCTCTAGAGTAATTCTCTACTGACATGAGATGTCCCAAGAGAACTCAAGAGCTCTCTCATCTACCTACAATCAGGGGAGGTAGGGTTGTAATCAGAGAAGAAAGAGATTTTAGGTATTAAATACAAAGGAATAGATAAGAGTTACCCAGGCAGAGAGAGATAGGCAGTATTTCAAGAAGAAAGTATGTAAAAACTATGAGACAGGAGGAACCAATGTGAGCTCAGGAATAGGAATAATTCGTGTGGCTGAAGTGTAGAGAGAGAGAGAGTAGAATGGTAGGAAGTGGGAATGAATATAAGGACAGAGGCCAGAGTAAATAGGACCTTGATTTTTTAAAAAATCACTATGATGTCAGCATGAAAATATATATTAAATAGGGGAAGGGAATAGAATTAATTAACAATGTCAAATGCTGCCCAAAAGTCACAAAGATGAAGACTGGAAAAAAAATTCATTGAAATTAGCTTGACTTCCTAAATTCCATGACCATGATCAAGCAATTCATGTAACTCCAGTGGTAAAATTCAGGCCTCAGTCAATACACTTAAGTGGCCCCAGATTTGAATAAGGTCAGAAGCAAGAAAATTTTGTGTGCAAACTATAACTTCTGAGACCCATTATTTCAAATTGTTTAGTATTCATTAAGTTTTCTTTTTTAAAATTTTAGTACTGGGAATTGAACTCAGGGCCTCATGCACACTAGGTAAGTTCTCTACCGCTGAGCTACATCTCCAATCCTATATTCATAAGTTTTCTATAGGAACCTTTCCCTGTGGTACCTAGTGTAATTTTCTTGCTCATAGAAAAGATGAGTTAGTTTACTCTTCTCTTTAGACTTGTCTGTTTTATTCCTTGCTAGAGTCACTGATCCCTAAATGAAGGACAGTTAGGGGACCAAATAAGCCTGCAGCACACACACCGCCCCTCAGCTTTGCTCTACCTACGAATAGAAATGCTAGGTCATGTGGTCATTCTATGCCTAAAATTTTGAGAAACTGCCAACTGTTTTCCATTTCTCATTTGAATAAGGGTTCCAATTTCTCCATATCCTCACCAGCATATTATTAGCTGTCAATTTTAGTTGCCCTAGTAGGTATGAATGGTATCTCATGTTAGTTTTGATTTGCATTTCCCTAATGTATAATGATGTTGAGCAGATTTTCATTTGCTTACTGGACATTTGTATATCTTTGTAGAAATGTCTATAAATTCATTCTCCATTTTCAACTTGGGTTATTTTTCTTTTGATTATTGAATTATAAGAGTTCTTTCCATATTCTTGACATTTCAAATCAGATACATGATTTGAAAATATTTTTCTCATTCTCTGAGTTGTCTTTTTACTTTCTTGATAATGTCCTTTGACATATATAAGTTTTTAAGTTTTAAAGTCCAATTTACCTTTTTTGTTGCTTATGAACTAAGATAAGGTCATGTGTTGTTACAGTAGGCACTAATCAAATAGGACAGGTGTCCTTGTAATCATAGGAAATTTAGAAACAAAGGAAAGATACAAGGAGAAGATGGCCATCTATAGCAGTCTCCTTTTCTGCAAGGTGGATATGTTCCAAGAACCCCAGTGGATCCTGAGACCTCAGATAGTACCAAACCTTTAATTATATATGTATAAAAATTTTATTATACATGGTATATATTATTACATATATATCATTATTATGTAATTACAAATATTATTACATAATTATAATTATAATGTATTATGTATAACTATACATGATTATATATGTGATTTATAAATATATGTAATATATAATTTATATACACACATACATACACACATATATATATTGTGCTTTTCCTATGCATATATAACTTGATAAAGTTTAATTTAAAAACTAGGCAAGTCAGATATTAACAATGACAATAATAAAATAGACCAATTATAACAATGTACTGTAACAATACTGTAACAAAACTGCCAGTATCAGCATCACTACTCTTGCATTTGGGGGCATCATTAAGTTAAATATGGGTTACTGGAACACATGCATAGTCAATCTGATAAGATGTCTACTAAGTGACTAACGGGTGGGTAGCATACACAGTGTAGATACATAGTACATCTTAGGTAGGATGGAGCAAATGGTTTGAGGTTTCATCATGCTACTCAGAATAGTGAACAATTTAAAACTTATAAATTGTTTATTTCTGGAATTTTACATTTAATATTTTTGGACCATAGTTAATTGAAACTAACACCATGAATAAGGGAAACTACTGCAGAAGCCAGGGAGAAAAGTTCTGGAACTGATCCTTCACTCCTGGCCCTCAGAAGGAACTAACAACACCTTAATCTCAGACTTCTAGTCTCCAGAACCATAAGAACACGAATTTCTATCATTTAAGCCACCTACTCTGTAGGGATTTGTCAGCACACAGAGCAAACTACAATAACAAAATAAGAAAAGTATTTTTCTGACTCAACTCATAATACTAAGGAGTACTAACAAAAGAATGGTTGCAAGGATCAATCCCTCTCTGGAGTCTCTAAAATATCTTATCAAAATGTCTGAAATTTAAGTGTTTCCCCTGAAAGAATAATGAGAATAAGGAGAGTAACAGAACCATCCTCTCAGAGGAATTCATCTGATCAGGTTCCTTTGCTCAAGTCTACAAATACTTCCTCATTCAGGGTCAAGGCCAAAGTCCCCACAGTAGCAGTCAGGCCCTTCTTGATTGGGCCTTGAAGCTCTGTTTGGCTTCTCTTCTCCAACTTATCTCTGCAGGTGCCTTCCTTCCCTTGGTGCTTTCAAGCTCCTGGGGCAATGCTCAAGGGTCACCATCTGGCTAAGGTCCTCCCCATTATATTTGAATGAAAATCAGCCTCCTCTCCAGCTGTGCTAGCATTCCCTATCACCCTACTCCCCCCCAAAACACATACCTTTTTTCTCCAAGGCACACATCATCACTTGAAATATTGTGCATTTTATTTATTGCCTAATTGCCTCCCAGTCTAGTGTAGAGATTCAATGAATGCAGAAATTTCCTTTTGTTTATTACCATATCCTCATCATCTACTAGGTACTCATAAATGCTCTAGAGTGAACATATTTGCATAGCACTCCTTACTGAGCTAAGATTAAAAACTAGTGCTTCTGCACAGTCCATACGTTTGTAACAATGGTCCACTTAATGCTTTAAATATAGCCCTTGATCTTCTGCCACTGAGACTTATTTTTAAAGGGACATATTTCTTTCTCTTCCTCTCTCCCTCCTTCTCCCTAATCTTGAGGAAAAGAGGATTACTTTTCTTCCTGGGGTATCTGTCCTTGATCACACCTCACACAGGAACTAAGTAATTCAGACTTGGGGAGGGCACCAGAAAGAAGCTCTAAGAAATCACCATCTCCAAATTAACAAGTGAATTACAGCTCTAGACAGAGAATGTAGCCTTTGAACCATATCTTTAAAACGCCCTAGCTCCCCCTGATGCGCAGAATCACAGCCTCTGGGACAGGAGTCCCCTGTGTTTTTCCTTTGCTAGCAAAGCAATAAAACTTCTTTTTCCTTTTTCTCAAAACTATGTCCCGGTAATTGGGGACAAAGACAGAGCTTTCAGTAACACTTTCTTGTCCTTTTTAACATAACTACCACCTTCTGTCAGTGAATCAAGGAGAAAGAAAAAGTCCCCAAACCAATATTCCTTTTGCTTCTCTGTGCTAACCAGAAACCTGGGGAGAGAGCATGTTTTAAAGTCTCTGGTCCAACTCTTCCCTATTTTTTTTTCCCTCACTCTGACAGGAAGGGTTTAGTGGGTCAGAAGATTTTTGTGAAAAGTCCACTACAGGGTCAAAGTAGTGTTTGCCTCTCAACAACAGATCAAGGGTTTGCTTTACACTCCAGATTTTAATATGTCTTCCAACTTCCTATTGTGAGGGGAATATGCTAGCACCAGCAAACTACAAGGAGCTGAAGCCATCCACGCATCTTAACTATTCCAAAGAATCATGCCTGGGTATAAAACTTACTTCATTTGAAGAGAAACAAACAGAAACAACAACAAAACACAACACAAAAGTGAAGAGAAAAAAGCTATTAGCAATCCAAATGTTTAACTAAAGGAAAAGATTAAGTGAATTATGAAACACCACTCATTAGAATGATTTTAAATAACTAACAAGATTATGTTTCAAGACATAAATATTAATGAAGTTTAAACCTCAATATGAGAAAAAATTGTATAATCATGTTTGGTTTAAAAACAGAACAGAAACACCAAATACTCAATTATTTTAACCTTCTAAAATCTACAACTATAGACTATAAAGTTTCTACTAGGATACAGAAATACAAAGGTTTAAGTTAGGATGAAACTATATTTACTTTCTCTAATGATATTATACTATTGTTTTTAACAATTTGAAGTATTTAAATGTAAGTCAGAAAAATGTTCATATTTGCCAAACACCTGACAACAGAAGACAAGGACAAACCTAGGACCTTTAAAATGTACAATGGAAAACAAATAGATTCTTACCCTTGTGCCTCTTCAGTTGGGGAAAGCTGCTAATTGTAGTTGCCTGGATTATTTCCACTACAATTTGATACCTGATTTTAAATGAAAGAGAAAGAGAATAGATTGAATAGGAAGAAAATACTATCTTCAGAGATACTTTTATTTAAATTAAACGAGTACAACACAGAAGCTGTGAGTCCTGTCCAGGTCTCATCAAAACAACCCAGCATGGACTGAGCAGCTCCCCTTGGGCACTATGCTACATGCTAATCATGACACAAGAATCATGAATTGGCACCCCACTCTTCCTACTCTTTCTCACCCCACTCTTACTACCTGTCCTACAGTGAAGGCAGAAACCTTGAGGTTAGGCTCAACTCCTGCCTCTCCTCAGTACTCCTTGGAAACCAAAGCCTGTCAATTCCACTCTCCTAAATTTGCATTGTCCGACAAGAGCTACATGTGACTATTTAAACCTAGTAAATAAAATGTATAGTTCCAGTCACACTAGCCACATTTCAACTTCGTAGTCACACGCAGCTTACAAGACCCTAGTAGATGGTACAAATAGAAAGAACATATTGATTGGTACAGAGTCAGTTCTACTGGACGGTGCTACCTAAATGCTTCTCCAGGTTGTCCTCCCCTCTCCAGCTCCACAGGTACTGCCTCAGTGTGCTCCCTTGTTATTTTTCACTTAAGATCACTCCAGACCAACAGAGTCAAGAACATCTGCAGTGGGACTCATATATCTGTATTTTCTTTTTAACTCTCAGTAACTCTAATGCAGGGTAAGAGTCAAGAACCACTGGATTACAGCACCAGCTATATGCATGTATGACTGAGAAGGCCTGAGTCAGGAAAAATAAACAAAATCTTGCATTTTAAGTGCTGAGTACAATCTGAATCATGGCTATTTTGAGCATATTCATTTGGGCTTTATCAACCCAGTTCTTAAGGGTTAGTCAATGGTTAGGTTACTAGGATTGTCCTAACCAAACTTTTCTGTTCTGAGTGTTTCTCAGACCTTGATTACACTGACCGTAATCTGCTTGCAACAAATTAATGTTTAACATTAATTCTTACTTTGGACACAAACTGTGCAGGCTTCTAAGATTTAATGCTACATTTGGCTGGCTTTTAACCCACAGAATAGAGCATGTATTATTCAGCTTTTCAACTAAAACCTAGAGAAGAAACACAAATTCATCAAAGTCACAGCTATTCATGAACTCCTGACAAATTCAATCTTTTTTATCATAAATATCTTTTTTAACATAAATATCGATGTCTGATGCTCACCACCTCAAAGAGCAGGCTGTTAGGAAGTGTCTCCTGAAGACTGGCAGACATTGCGGGTTGCCTACCCAACATTCATTCTCCCTTTCTTCCTTACTAACTGAATCACATTTTTTATCAGGGAAAGCAATGCTTGCAGCTAAACATGCCAACCTTCTCCCTAAGTGAGGGATGACCATCTGACATAGTTGTAGCTGAGGAGATAAATGCAGAAGTTGCAGGGTGGGGACCCTAGAAAAAGCATTCTCAAGGTTCAGACTCCCTAGAAAAGCCCTTGCAGCTTTTTGTCCTTGCCTTTCCCTCATTGTCTAGTGTGAAACAAGGATGCAGCGAGACAGCAGCTACCCTTGTCCTTTAGCAAACACGAGGATTAAAGCCACAGGCTAATGGTGAAGTCAGAGGACAGAAGTTTATATCTCTAATGACATCACTGAGTTGTCAAAGCAGCCCCAAACTGCCCATCTCAGTACATGTTGCTGCATAAGGAAAACAAACCCTTGAATTACTTAAGTCACTGTATGTCATCTTGTCTAGTGATCAAATGCCATCCCAGCTGACAGAGAGCTCTTAAGGGCTTCATACACAGAAAATGTCTTTGGGTTGAATATATGCCCCGGTGCTATTTTCCAAACTGAAGCCTTGCTAGGGCAATACTGACAAAGTTTTCTAAAGTGTCTGCAAGATGTTACTAAGTTTGCCACACCAGGCGATGAGGGGATTGGAGAAAACAGACCCAAAGACACAAAAATAGAAAAAGTAGGAGTTGGTGGTTCAGCCTGCCTCTGGTAGAGGAAGACTGACCACGAGCAGGCTCAGCACGTTTATTATATAGGTTTAAACATCAAAAGGGCTTATTGTGAGAAAGTTTCCTCAAGATAAACAAAACTGAAGTTGTAGCTAAAATAGCTCCATTAGGGCTTATCAGCTTGTGCCCATAATTCTTTACCTCTAGGGAGCTGGCATTTGAACTCAAGGCTATGAACTAATAAATTCTGTGGCTTACACAGAATCCCCTTTGAGCAGGGCTTCACCATTAACTGGGCAGTTTTCAATTGGCTGCTTCCCACAGAGAAGTTCTGGAGGAGGGTGTTGCCTCTATCTTTAGACAGTTCAAAGCAATGATTCATTCATGCTCAGGACACTAATGGAACTGAAATTCCTCCCAACCATGGAAAAGCACAAAAATGGCTCATTATGTGAATATTTGTGCTAGTTACTACATGGATGAAAAAGCACATATAAGAAGCATAAGCAAACCTGAACTATCAGAGTCCAACATTCCTGAATGAAGTCCTTAATTTAACCTTGGGACTAAGGTTATAACACTGACTTTTCATTATAATACACTGACTTTTCATTCAACTCTAGAACATGTCTTTGAACACCTCCTTACACACTGCGATCTGGATGTCCTGCAAATAGACTTAATGTCCAATGTCCATCCACACAACAATTCCCATCTTGAGAACTTATCATAAGGAAACAGTTTAATAGAAGCACCCTCCAACAAAACAAAACAGAACAAAACAAAAATACCCAACCAACCAAATAAACCAAAAAACAAAAACACACATTATACATTTATTATAGCAACTTTTGTAAAGAAAAACATGGAAATCATCTATGCTGTTATTAAACATTTGTTAATCTTTTCCTATGTTCTGGATACAAGAATGAACAATAGCAATATGGCCCCTGCTTTCAGGAAGCTCTGGGGATATATCAGATTGAAGGTAAAGAATTATTAAGGTTACATGAAAATAAAGCTATGACATATTGATTTAAAAATGCAAAATGGCATGTACACTTATGATAGCAGATATGTTATGTGGGTACATGAACTAGGGCTACAAGGTGCAATGGAGATGAAATTAAAGGTAGTTATGTTAAACTGATAGAATTATAAGTCATTCTTTAACTTTTTCCAAACTATCCTTCCAAACTATCCCTATCTAAACCTATTCAAACTACCTTCTTTCTTCCATATGCTTTCCTTACCTTTCCATTTCTGCACCAGTAACTACCAACTTTCTCAAAATCTTATCTTAATAGATACCTATCGTACTAGGAACTATCAATCTCAAAGCCCTATTGACTTGTCCTTTGAACATCTTAAAGTAAGCTCTTTTTCTTCCTTGGGCTATCACCTTATTTTGAGGCTCCTCCTTATGTGTGGGTCCCTGCAATGGCTGAACAGTTTTAGTTGCTTGCCTGAAGCTATCCTACTCTCTCTCCCACGAAAACAGCTTGAGCAACCCCATAGAAACAACTTCCCATGACTGTTGAACCTCCCTTGCTCAATACCTCTAGCAAACTCCTCAAAGGAATACCATATATTCCAGCCTGCCATTTTTTCCAATTAGTACTGGCTCTCTTGTCCCACCCAATTTCCTTTTCTCCTCAATCTAAATGTGGACTTCAGCCAGGCCAACTTCTATACTGTCCTCCCAAAGCTACAGTCTGCTCATGCTCTGCCTCAGAAGATAATCTCCCTACTTGTCCATCCAACTACATATTACATATATTACTTCTTTAAGTTTTCCCCAGCACCTTTAATGCACACTTGATATCTGTCTTTTCTCAAATCCTAAATTACTTCTGCTCTATAAGAATATCTATTTGTTTGCTACTTTATAATACTGTTTTAAAGAGACACTTCCACCGAGAGTCATACAAAGAAAATGATGTGTTCAGTCATTTCAGGGCCTAATAGACTTTCATAAAATGATGACACATTTTTGAGCCTAAGACAAAATTGTGGTTTTATCTAAATAAAGATATGCTACTTTCTCCCCATCTAGATCATTGAGGCTCTTGAAGAAAGGGATTGTGTCTTGCACTCTACAGCACTATCTTGGCACTAAACATATGATAGACACTCAATAAATATATTTTTGATGGGAGTGGAAATTAGTACAACCTTTATGCAAGGTGATGTGGCAATCATCATCAAAACTGCAATGCAAGAATTCATCAATCTAGCATTTTCTCTTCTAAGACTTTATGGCAGGGATACATCCCAAGATATATGTGAAATGATTTAGGTACACAATTATTCACTGCAATACATATACATATAACAGAAAAATACAATACATATAACAGAAAAATATCAAAACTATTATAAGTAACTTAGACACTCAATAAATATTAATAAATTAGTAAGAGTTAACATCTCTACCACTTAACAGGTACGCATAATATTCTGGACAACTTGTTCTTTTGATAGTCTTAGTGATTCATGCTTTGGAACAAATGAGTCACTGAGGGTACTGAAGAAAATATTTACCATCTAAGTAAAGAGTTAACATTTTTTAATGAATGCATAAAATTATAATATAATATCAGCTAACATTTACAGAATTCTTTCATAGGCACCAGGTACCTGTTTAGATATTTTAATTCACATGAACTCAATCTTCACAACAGGGACTATAATTATTTCCACATTGCAGAGGAGGAAATTGGTGTTCAAGTGGATTAAGAAATCTATATGAAGTCGCCTAGAGCCAGAAATACAACTGAGGGCTACCTGACGTAAAGCTTATACTATTTACCATTTTCCTGCAATTCTGCGAAATTCAGGGTGATGCTCATAGGGTAATGCTCATCTGGTCTAAAGATTTTCAAAGTGTACAAGTATGGCCAACACCAGATCATGAGCCTTACTGCCTTCTCTATCCCTCTTGGATACTCTGTTTCTACCAACCAGGCCACACACAGTACCCCACACACTTTAGCTCTTACCTGACTCCTGGCATTTGCTCTCCTGTTTCTTCTCCCTTGATTTCACACAATCACCCTCCCTGCTCATCTGCTGAAGTCCTGCTATTCATGCCCAGTCCTCTCTGCAGCTTTCCCAGGTTCTTCCCTTTTGTAGGATAACATTTGCTCTTACCACTCCACTTCCAGAGCATCAGTCATTGCATGTGTATGCTTGGCTATTTACATCCACCTGGCTCTCCTATGCTAGATTATAAACAGCATAACCCCAATGGCAGAAAGTGGAATCCAAAGATACACAACCAACCTAACTTTACATACAACAGACCTGCCTCAGCGTTTTGCACATAGTCAGCATTTGAAGGTGAAAGTCTGTTAATTCACTTTCACTTGATGCCAAAAGGCAAAGTAGAAAATGACTTTTTCATTCTTACTTTTCTAAACAAAAGCATACAACACACATATCCAAGTGCTGTCCTTGAGGGCCCAGGCTTCTCAGAATTCTAGGAAGCTGTTGAGAGACACCCAACCCTTACCTGGCTTTCTTCCTCCAGTGGGAGATATGGCCTTCCAGGTGCAGCATTTGGTTAGAAATTATTGGAAGTGTATAGACTGTTGTATATGTTTTTCCAAATGATAATGTAAACTCAAGTATTGTGGAGAAGTGGTGTAAGAAAGGGAGAGCTGTTTCACAACTCTGGCAACATCCCAGGGACAAGGAAAAAAACCACACAAAGGTAACTGTTAACTACTCCTCTGTGTAGCCACCTCACTTCTCTTTTGTTTATATGTTTGGTTAAATAAATAAAGACTGAGAGCTGGTTTGTACTTATGAATTTTTCCCACCATACTGAAACACCTAAAATGGTACAGAGTGCTTCAAAGTAATCACCTTAGAAATCTATAGATTCATTGCCCTTCTACTGTCTATGTTCAGAACAGTTTTGAAATACTTATAAAATGCCTAAATACTTATAAAATGTACCCACAGCATACGTGTATAGGTTTGGTTTGGTGTGTAAACAAATTTGAGTATACTTATGTGTATACATATGTATACTTATGTGTATACATATATATTCCTCTTCATTTCATTAGGAACACATAACAGATTTTTCTTTTTAATTACTACTTTAGAGCTATCTGGGCACATACATTGTGGATTTTTTGGAATTGAAGATTAGAAAATCTTAATTTCAGGTATACAATATAGTAAATGGTTTAAAACATTGTTTTATATTAAAATTAGGAAGGAAACTTTATAGACAACCATATAAGTACAAATGTTAAAGAAAAACTAAAAAAAATTAAGGTAATTTTTTTAACATTTATTTTTTAGTTGTAAATGGACAAAATATTTTTATTTTATTTTTATTTGGTGCTGAGGATCGAACCCAGTGCCTCACGTGTGCTACGTGAGCACGCTACCACTGTGCCATAACCCCAGCCCTAAGGTAATGTTTTCAGAGTTGCCACAGGCTAGGGACAGTGTTTTTATTAGAGGGACTTCAGTTAAAGCATTTGAGTAAAAGCTGTGATAATTTCAACCAGCTAAGCTAATGCTATTTCTCATATCCATGGCACTACTAAAAGGGTCTGCTGGAAAATCCAGAACATGAATGGGAGTCATGGAGAATGTGAGCTCTGACATCAGACAAGCCTGTGTTCACATCCTGTTTCTAACACATACTGTGTTTCCCCAGGAAAATTATCTAAGCTTTCTAAATCTTCAGAGTCCTCATCTGTAAAACAGAGTAATAACAGTATTCTGCCTTGAAGAATTGTTATGAAGATTAAATTAGACAGTACCTCTTAAAAATCTGGAACAGTGCCTGCCCCAGAGTTCAATTAATGTTAACTAATATTATTATTGTTTCTTGCCACTATTGCTGACTCTTTAAATGTACACTATCTAGGGAAATGGTATGCATGTTTGTAAAATACATACAAATATTTTTCAAGTAGTGGTACTTCTTCCTAATTACAAAAAGTATTTTAGTGCTATCAACCTGTGGCTACCAGGATCAGTGTGGTCTAACAAAACCACAGTGATTAGGTTTATGGACCCAGAAATGAGCTCTAAATACTACATATTAGAGGAAATATGGGAAATCCCCCAAAGGAAAAGATGAGGTTCCTGTGGGAACTAGAGAGGAGATGAAATTTAAATGACTCAGTATTTTGATAGGTTCAAAGCAAGGCTGTTTCAAGAGGTCAATTTTGGGTAGATCCAGGGTCCTATTTCTTTGGGAGCTATAAAGTTAAAAAGTTAAGATGCATATGGTATTGTTATGGTTTGGATGTGAGGTGTCCCCCAAAAAGCTTATATGTAAGACAGTGCAAGAAGGTTCAGAGAAGAAATGATTGGGTTGCAAGACTCTTAACCCAATCAGTGAATTAATCCCCTGATAGGGATTAACTGAGTGGTAACTGAAGGCTGGTAGGTATGGCTGGAGGAGGTGGAAAATGGGGGCATGATTTTGGGGTATATATTTTGTATCTGGAGAGTAGAGTCTCTCTCTCTCTCTGCTTTCTGATCATGTGAGCTGGTTCCCTCTGCCACACTCTTCCACCATGATGTTCAGCTTCACCTCCAGTCCTGAGAAATGGAGTCGGCCTTCTATAGACAAAGACCTTTGAAACCACGAGCCTTCAAATAAACATTTCCTCCTCTAAAATTGTTCTGGTCAGATCCTTTTAGTCACAGCAGGGAAAAAGCTGACTAAAGCAGGTATGTTGCACCCAGAAAACCCTAACTTGTAGCTCTACATCTGGTTATAAACCAAAGTTGTTTCTGTGTGTCAACCTGACTAAGATTCTCCAGGCAAGAGAAGGATATGTTATTCTAACTGGTCCAATTCCAAACAGCAAAGTTTGTGATAGTCTAAAATTTCAGAGAACAAAATTTCTCAGAGAATAAGAAAGCTCAAAGGATGAGCTCACAATGACATTTTACAATAGCAGTATGTACTTGGGAGAAACATTGTTTCTGTTAACTATGTAGCTGACTTTAGTGTCTGTTATTCCAGTCCAATACATGGCTGGGCAGACTCTCTTAGACTGAGCCAATCTTTACTTCCTCTAAAGTAGCATATGTTCACTAAGAAAATTAGAAAATACACAAAGCCCAACATTTAAAGTTAACCACTACTAACATATGGCATATTTTGTCTTTTGTATTTTTTTTTTTAATGCTGTAGATTGAATTCAGGAGCACACTACCACTGAGCTATCTTCTTGGCTCTTTTTATTTGTTTTTTAATTTTTGAGGCAGGGTCTCACTAAATTGCCTTAGGCTGGTCTCAAACTTGCATAATCTTCCTGCCTCAGTCTCTCAAGTAGCTGGGATTATAGGTGTGGGCCACCATGCCTATCTTTTAATCTTTTTTTCCTATGTAAATAATATTTTTGCTTTATAAGACTGGGTTTATGATATACATACTCTCCTAGAGGCTTTTTATTTATCAATTTATAGTTAATATCTTCTATTCTCTTTAAATATTCTAATGCTATTCCAATAACAATACATGATAATCCATTGTGTAGATTCACTGAAAATTTTAAATGTTTTAAAAATCCTTATAATTTGGCATTTTGGTTATTTCAAGCCTTTCTCTATTTTAAATCAAAGATTAAGAAGCATTCTTGGAAAACTCTTTCTATATATTCATGATTACTTCTTTAAGAAAATTATTAATAGTAAAAATTGGATCAAAAATGTACATTTTCACATTATAAAAATGTGTTACATATTAAATTATAAATCTACTAGTAGAACATGAGGTTGTCTATTTTCCTACACCCTTATCAATATTAGGTATCATCAAATTTTTAATACTCACCAATATTATGAACAAAAAAAGGTATCTTAATTTTACTTCCTATGTCTTTGAGTACTGTTAAGGATAATACTAAGGTTAGGAGCTATCTTATCATGAGGAATGTTTGATTGTATTAAATAGGGAATGTCAGGAGCACAAACAAGAAAAATGTTTTAAGTTAGGACTTGGAGACTCTTTCTGCCAAAGGGGTTTTTGAACATGTTTTCTTTCGAGCATGCAAAAGGTAGTTAATTCTACAGAAAGAAGAAGAAGCATTTCCTGACCTTTTTCCATTCATGCTCCCATAAAAAAAGGATGTGTGAACAGAACATGGGTATAACCAGCTGTCCATCCCAGGCCCTGCCCAGAGACACCCAAGGACTGCAGAAACTCACTTCCATATACTTGCGAACTATCTGAGTCATACCAGGCAGGATATTCTGAACCAGAGCAGCCTTAAATGAGGTGTCCTCCATTTATATAAACATTTACACTCTATATATACAAAATAATCTAAAATATACTAGGTATTAATAGTTTATATCTGTTTATAAGTGATTCTTATTTTCTTATTATTGTTTATTTATATTTTCATCATCTTAAATAACCAAATGTTACTGTTATTAATTTTTCTAGTTCCCAGAGACTATAGAAATTATATGTTACAGAAACAGCCAGAGCTATGTTACCACTGGCTGGCCAGTCAGTGCCTTTTGGTTCAGAAAGCCAAATTCCTTCTGTCTTCTATAGTTTCTGCTAGTGTTCTTCATCTTTATATGTCAACCATTAGTATCACTAACGTCTTTACACACACACACACACACACACACAATTTGGTTGCCTACTTTAATGTTCTACGCTGAAAATGTCCTAATGACTTTTTCATACATTATGAGTAAAGTTTTTAAAAAAAATATTATTGTCTTTTAATCAATTCAAGTTGGTATCTGAGAATTTTGTTGCCTTATCCTGATAATCTGATAATTGCTATTTTTCTTTCTTTTTCCTATGAAAAAGGATCTATGTTCTCTAGGAAAAATTGGGCTTCAGGATTAAATGACTGGTCCAAGGTCACATAGCTTGTAAGAAGCAAAACAAAGATCAAACCAAGTCTCTTGAGTCCAGGTCTGTCTGACTGTGGAGCTCACATTCTTTGCCAGCGTCTACTTTAAGAGACCAATCTTTGTAGGCTGACTTTTTGTGTTTTTAACCCTATCTACTCCTGGAAGAACTATATTTCTGCTTAGTTCAGGCTCATCAAGATAGCATGATCAACACTCAACTCTTAATACTTCATTCCAAGTATAAGAAGCCCCATCTCTGGCCTCTCTCAAACCTCCTTGTACCTCAGTTCTCCAATTATCTTTCCTTCTAAATGAAAATAATGTGTGTCCTCCAATATATTTACCTCCCACCTCTGTGCCCTTTGCTATTTGCTAGTGAAGGAGGAAATATTTTTTCTTTTCTTTCTTTTGCAATACTAGAGATTGAACCCAGGGTTGCTCTACCACTGAGCTACATCCCCAGCTCTTTTTATTTTCCATTTTGAGACAGCATCTCACTAAGTTGCCCAGGCTGGCCTCGAGCTTGTAATCTTCCTGCCTTCACCTATCAAGGCATGTGCCACAGTGCCTGGCAAAAGGAATTTGTAGTTTGATCACAGAGAAAGAGAAATTACATGTGTGATGCACAGCCTTTCTTTTCTCCTTCCTCTTAAGATATTGTGTTCCTAGCCTCCCAGGGCAGCCAACAGCTGGACTCTGGAACTACCAGGGAGAAGGAAAGGAGGAACAGGAAGGCTTGTTCTGGTCCAGCAATCCTAGGTGAAAAGGATTAGCTAATCCTGAGACTGTTTTAGAAAGTGCACTGTTTGCACATACAAACCACATTCTCAATTACCCATCATTCATTGTGGTCTGTTTGCCTTATTCCTTGGCTCTAACATGGTTCAGAGCTCAGAAGAAGAGAAGGATATTGTTATTTGATAGACTTCCCCAAACCCCAAAACTTAATATTGCACTCCAGTCAGCCACTAGCAATTGATCAGTGTTCATAAAAAAATTAAATCTATTTGTACCAGCTATTTGCACTGAGTATTGTGCCAGATGCACTGGCACACACCTGTAATCCCAGTGCTTGGGAGGCTGAAACAGGAGAATCACAAGTTCAAGGCGAGCTTCAGCAACCTAGCAAGTTCCTAAGGAACTTAGTGAGATTCTGTCTCAAAATAAAAATAAAGGGCTGGAGATGTGGTAAAATCCCTAGTAGCCACCCTCACCCCAAAAGAAATCTATTTGCAATCCATGATCTAAAGACTGTACAACAATAATAGTAGTGGGCAGTGAATGATTAAAAATGTGCCAGATATTGCACTAAGTGCTTTATATAAACTGACTCTGTGGTCTGAACAGTCATTCATAAAGCAGATAGAACTACTCATAATACCAGTGTTGCTCCATTTATAAGCATATAAGGAATTTTTTTAATTTCAGAGAGATCATAAACTTCTTTAACATCAAAATTACCCTTTCATCAAATTTTACATTGTTGTCATTGTTGTTATCTTTCCTATGATAAATGAAAATAACGCGTGTCCGATATGTTTAACTCGCACCTCTGTGCCCTTTGCTATTTCTCAGGCACCAACAGAAGAAGACTGTTCTGAAAGAAATCAAAGTACTTTTTTTTTTGAGTGGGGTGGGCACTAGGGACTGAACCTACTAGGGTGTTCTACCACTGAGCTATATCCCCACCCCTTTTTGTTTTTTATTTTGAAATAGTGTCTTGCTAAGTTTGCTGAGGCTGGCTTTGAACTTGGTGATCCTCCTACCCAGCCTCCCAAGTCACTGGGATTACAGGCATGCACCTCCATGCCTGGCTTAAGGTACTTTTATTTCTCAGAAAATTGAAAGATCTTTTAGAACATTTTCCATAAGTGGCCTTGTGTTTTACTGCGATTTTAAAACTAAATTCATATTCATTTATTCTTCTAATTAAAGTTTGCCAGGATTCTCTATGTTTTATACTCTAAGATTTTTCATCTCCTTGTCCACCCACACTAATCTTTTCCTTAGCAGTTGTTGTATGCTTACTGATTTCTGACATGGTCATTAGTTTGTCTTGAGATGCACTTTTTTTTTTCTTTCATGTTCCTTTACAATGTAATCCTATTTTACTACTCTTTACTACTCAAGATTCAAAATACGTTTTCAGAATCATCATTCAAAACACCAAATGTTCAAACAATTTAAGTTCTTTACTACACCCCTTCCCTTTTCCCTCCCCCCTCCTCCCCCCTGCCCCATCCAGAGTTCTTCCATTTCTCCTGTTTCGCATTCCCACCCCCCTTATGTATCAACAACCACTAATCAGAGAGAACATTTGGCATTTGGTTTTTTGGGATTGGCTTACTTCACTTAGCATAATATTCTCCAATTCCATCCATTTACCTGCAAATGCCATAATTTTATTCTTTTATCGCTGAATAATATTCCATTGTGTATATGTACCACAGTTTCTTTATCCATTCATCTACTGAAGGGCATCTGGGTTGCTTCCACAGTTTTGCAATTATGAATTGCATCACTACCCTAGGTGCATGCATGAAGACACAAATGGTGTGACTCTATCTGGTTTGCAACCAGAGAAATGGAAACATTGAGTTCTATTGATGTACTATGACTTGAAATGCATTTCAATAAATTAATAAAAATAAATAAATTTTTAAAAAAACAATTTAAGTTCTTCACAAAGCATGCAATTTTAAGAATGTTAACATATTATCTTCAAGTGCTAATGTACCTAAATCAATTCAGAGATAAAAACCCATTTCCTTAATGTATGTTATGGTTTGGATATAAGGTAACTCCCCAAAAGCTCATGCGTTAGGCAATGAAGGAATTTGCACAGATGAAATTATTACATTATGAGAGCTGTAATCACACCTGTGGATTAACTCATTTGATGGATTAATAACTGAAATGAATTACTCGGTGATAATGGTAGGCAGCGAGGCATGGCTCAAGGAAGTAGGTCACTGGGGAGACATACTTGGGGACTATATCTTGTCGCTGGCTCTTCACACTCTTCATCTCTGCTTCCTTGGCTGCCAGGAGCTGAGCAGCTTTCTTCTACCACACTCTTCTGCCATGGACCCAGAGTAATAGAGTTGGCCAACATGGACTGAGATCTCTGAAATCATGAGCCCAAAATAAACTTTTCCTCCTCTTTGTTGTTTTATTTTGGAGTGGCATTACAATTTTGCCCAGAGGAAATTTACCACTGAGCTACATCCCTTTTCATTTTTTAAGACAGGGTCTCACTAAATTGCTTAGGGCTTTGCTAATTTGCAAAGGCTGGTCTTGAACTTGAAATCCTCCTGTTTTAGCCATTGAGTTGCTGGCATTGCCTCTTAGTTGTTCTTGTCAGGTATTCTGGTCCCAGCAATAAAGAGCTGACTAATACAATGTATAAAGAAAGAATATTTTGTAAAGTTGCTAAGTAACCCTTTCCATTGCTAATTATGATCTCTTAAATTAATACGTTCATTATGATCTCTTGAATTAATTCATTCATTAAGCTCATTTCCTCTTGCTTTATTTTAGTGAAATAGAGCATTTGCTTGCAATCTTTTCAAACTTAGCAAATATCTAGTCTAGAAAAGTTACATTTTTCTATGCTTATGTGGAAAATAGAGCTATTCTGTCTCACTAAACTGTAAAACATGTGGTATGTGAGCACAAACAGGTACTGGCTCTCCCATTATCCTTTCTTCTTTCTTCCTTAGTAATAGAATCTTCCATTTTTAACTTGCTTAAGACTATCCGGAATAAGTTTATCGAGTGTATCTCATTTATCATGACCAGTAAAATGTAAGCAGACATATCATGTGGCAGCTTCCAGAATCTCCTTAACAGACAGCCAGTACATATTGCTTTGCCACCTTCTTTCCTTGCCTTTGTCCTATTCCTTGGAATGAGGATTTGATGAATGGCCCTTTGGAGTCACCCTGGACTCTGAGGACTCTGGAAAATACCCTTAGGATGGCAATGTAGGGGCTGGAGACAGTCTGGGTCCTCAGGTGGGGTGGCATCCTAGACTGCCTACTTCACTATTCAGTCTTTAAAAAGAAGGAAATTCTGCCACTGAAGACAGCATGGATAAATCTGGAGGACAATGTGCCAAAATAAAATAAGGCAGACAGAAGGACAGATACTACATGAGCTCCTGGTGGGGGGAATTTAGTAAGTTTGAAAGAAGCATTTTCAGCTTTATAAACCTACTGTGAAAACACCTTATGCTGACACAGAAAGTCACAACAGCAGAGAGCAAAATCAGGCTTGGGGTGGGGGGTAATGGGGAGATTTTAGTTAATTGGTACAAAGGTTCAATTATGTAGGGTATAGCATGGTGACTATAGTTAAGAATACTGTTTGTACATTTAAAACTTGCTGAGCGTTACAATGGTAATTTTGAGAGTGATGGATATTAATTAGCTTGATTATGGTAATTATTTTACAATGGACGTGTATAGCAAACATCATATCATATACCTTTATAATATATACAAATTTTATTTGTCAAGTATATCTCAATAAAGCTGGTGGGAGGAACCACTTATTTTGGATAAATCATCCTAATTTGAGGGGCAGTTCCATAACTTTCAGCTGAATCTAATTCCAACTATGAAAAGTACCTCTGATTTATTCCTGGAGTTAAACCAGTAACATTCAATCAAGGGCAACTTTTTGCCCCAGGGGACATTTAGCAATGCCTAGAAATATTTCTGATTGTCGTAATTATAGGGATACAATAGGCATCCAGTGAGTAGAGGCCAAGGATGCTGCTAAACACTCTAAAATAAACAGAACAGAATTATCTAGCCCAAAATGACAATTTTACCAAGACTGAGAAACCTTAGGTGAAACACAACTCTCAGGAGGGTAAGTAATTTAAGAAAAGCCCTTGGTTCAGACTGAAGTATCCTGACTAATCAATATTCTCCTCAACAGTTACCATATATCTCAAACTAGTTTTCAAAGAACTACAATACATTCAATTCTATGATATCTAGCCAACACTTCAGTGGTAGCATGTGGAAGAATATTCCATTTAAAACAGATTAATACTTGTTGGGAGTACTTTGGGAGCTTTCTTAAAATACGAATGCCTTTGGTTCTACTCTAGACCAGTCACATAAAATTCCAAGGGTGAAGCTTGGGTATCTGTTTTTTTTGGGGGGAGAGCAATTTTCATTGGAGTCCTACAAATATGCTGAAGAATTACCAATGAAGGCAGCACTACATGCTTTCCTAGACCACAATCTGCCCACTACTTTATGTAAGTTATGTATGGGCAGAACCTTTCATTTTTCCCTTCCTGTGTACTGACTCCACTTTTTCTTCAATGTAAGGGAATACTCAGCCCTTTCTCTAATATGATTTTGTTGAGCTTCACTAATGGCTACACCTTCATTCTAAGCTGTGGCTTGCCTTTCTGGACTGTGGCATTATCTCATCACCCACACCAGCACCAGGAAGTCTATGCCTTCTCATTAATATCCTGTGTCAAGACAACATTCACATTTTTGGTTCCTCTATTGTTGGCAGTGTTGAACACTGCTCCTAAACCATGCAAAATTCAAAGTATTGAACCAATCTAGCTACTACATCTTCACTTCAACTTCCTGGATTCTAGAAAAGAAAAGGAAGTAGCTAAAAAGGACATTGGAATATCCAACTGTAATTGTATTAAAGCTTGGATGACTCTATGATCAGTGTTAAAAACAACTTATTTAGAGTATTTGAAGAAAGCATTTCTAGCTGTATAATACTACTGTGAAAGCACCTCATGCTAACATAGAAAATTACCAAACTATCTCAGAACTATAATTATCACCTTCATGGTTCTTTATTTTGTCTTCAATGAATTCCATCCTAGCAGAGTGGAATGACTATTTCCTTTAGAAAACATGCATCTGTCTCCTAAATATGTAGAAAATAAAAGTGGATGATTTCATCAACTGCTTAGTCTAAATAAAACATACTCTCTGCCTGAGGCAGCTTATCCCAAAATTTTATTGACAGCAATTTGAAGACAGTGACCTAAAATGCTAATAAAGTCAGACAGCAGAGTACTCTATGCCAGAAAAAACAACAGAGTAGTTCAGACTATAACTGAAGAAACCAATTCCATTAATTCTGGGAGGCTGATAAGCCTCAGCAACGTAGACTTTAGATAAGTATCTAATAAAAAGCAATACTATCAATTTATGTAACATCATCTACCTTTTGGAGCAAAAAGATCAATCTCTGTAATTACAGTCATTCCTGGTGGCCTTTCTACTTCTAGCTATGCAAGAAATAGAGAATGAAGGTTAACCTTCAGGTCTATTCCTAAGATGCAATGGATAAGGACAAATGCCCCATGAATAAAGGATATCCCAGTGCCATATCAAATAGAACTGCCTGGAAGTCTACTATATTGCAAAGCCCAAGAAGCTGTGTCATAGACATAGGTCTAGGGGAAGACCCTACAGTATATGCAATATTTATAAAACTATTCAGAAAGTAACTGTGGAGGTGTATATCAAGCATTGGGAAAAATATCTTCCATGGTATTTTCTCACAAGGTTCTTTGCCAAGCTTGTTGCAGGGACTATAAATTCTTCAGATTATCATGATCCCATAGCTGATGTTGTCAGATGCATATGACACTTTCAAGGAGAGGTCTCTTTCAACCCCTTATTACTAGAGAATTTTCTAGAGGGAGTCATGAACACATATCCCAAGATTTACACGAGGAACTGAAAGCTTATAAAGGTTTAGAGGTCAGCAGAATTGCCATTTCAACTGTACTCGGTTATTATACCAACTTAATTACACCTGCAAATGTATCCTGCTTCTAATAGACTGATATCTTAAGTTTATGATTACCTAATCATCAAAATACCTCCAGATGCTCTCTCCATTGACTCTGTAAACTGTGCTAGAAATGCCCTGAACAGTATGATGGAGAACACAAAAGTGATTATATACAGATCAGGAATCATGCATAAGAGGAATATCCCTTCCTGGTGTCTGCATTCCATCTCTTCTTTTCTTAAATATTTTTTTTCACTGTAGATAGACACAATACCTTTATTTTATTTATTTATTTGTATGTAATGCTGAGGATCAAACCCCGTGTCTCACACTTGCTAGGCAAGCTTTCTACCACTGAGCTACAATGATAGCCCCTTCCATCTCTTCAGATGACAAGCACATTGGGTCAGGCAGTGGTAGAAAGAGATTGGAATCTACAACATTTTATTTTACTTTCATTTATCAAGAGTCATTGGGAATGCTACTGAAATGCTACTGAAGATGCTCAGTGGTCACTCAAAAGACGTTCTTTAAAGTGTAAGCAACACAAATTGTCTGTTAACTGATAAATGGACAAACAAAATGTGATATATTCATCCAATGACATATTATTCAGTCAAAAAAGGAATGAGTACTGACTGATACATATTGGATGAACCTTTAAAACATGCTGAGTAAAAGAAGCCAGACACAAAAGGCCACATATTGCATGATTCCATTTGTGTGAAATACCCCAAATAGGCAAATTCATTGAAACAGAAAAGAACACTAGAGGTTGCCAAGGGCTGTGGGGGGTGGATAGAAAGTGATTGCTAATGGGCATAGGGTTTCTTTTGAGAGTGATGAAAATATTTTGGAATTATACAGTGATATTAGTTGCACAGTCTTTGAACCCACTATAAACCAATGAAGTGCACACTTTCAAATGATGAACTTCATTGTCTATGAATTATATCTCAATTTTTGAAACAAGTGTTCTTTAGCTCAGCATTTCTACTGCCCCGTAAGTCTCTCAGGACTCAACAGAGGGCCTGCTTCCTAGAGCTCTCATTATGCTATTCTGCAATGTTGCTTATTTATGAAGTTAAAATGAAGACTGAAATGCTAACATTTTTTTTTTGTTTCATCAAATATTAGATGGGAAAGGAAAAATGTAAACTCTGGTGTAATTTTTGTTCATCCAGCTTAAAGAAGTCTACAATGTTCCTATTGTAGCCAAATCAAGTTGTTCAATCATCCTGGGGCACTGGATACCAATTTATCATTTAAAGGGTCAATTCTTGCTGAGATACTTCTTTAACTGCCAAATGTTGAATTGCAGTATTCAAATAGTTCTAAGCATCTGGCTAGTACATTTTCAAGAAGATGAACTATTAATTCTCATCAATATTCATTCATTTTGCCATACAGAAATTGTGCTCAAATATAAAATGACAGATGGTGTTAGAGAACTAATAGTCGAACATTCAAAAATCTCTTTGATACCTTTTTGTTAATATCACTAAATATTTCACCATGTGTACAGAGCATATAAAATATATGTTTGGCATATAAAATATAATATTCATCCAAAAGTTTGGAAGAACAATGAATACTCATGAATCTGCCACTGTTGACTCTAAATTATCTTAAACATGCTTGGCATTACCAAATGGTCCCTGATTTCACTGTGGATTGTTTATCAGAGGAAAATTGCTTAGAAATTCAGTACACCCACAATTTATGAACATGAGGTATCTACCTCTAAACAATGTCTTAGAGTGGTCAGCATATGCTATGTGGTCAAACCATATACATATTGCATGATTCCATTTATATGAAATATCCAAAATAGGCAAATTTGTGGAAACAGAAAGTAGACTGCCATGGGCTGTACGGGGGAAATAGAAAGTGCTAGGAAATAGGCATAAATGCAATAGGTGGATGAATATTGGAGCACAGGTGTGAATGGCGCCCTCAGAACCAGAGCTGGTGCACACATAGTGTTTTCAGGAGAAGAGGCAGCAACAAGAGCTTGTTATTGTGAGCTCTTTTTTAAAAAAGGAAGAATTTTGGGTAGGTATCACCTACAAGCCTCAGATAACATACACAGAATATTGGTTCATGGGTTTTCTATCAGCTCACGTGTCACACTTCTCAACATGAAATTTCTGGAAATACAAATACAAATAATATACAAATAATCACAAATCTATAATAAATAACTACCATTTAGCACA
This sequence comes from Geosciurus inauris, assembly GCA_004024805.1. Lineage (NCBI taxonomy): Eukaryota > Metazoa > Chordata > Mammalia > Rodentia > Sciuridae > Geosciurus > Geosciurus inauris. The sequence goes on from PVHX01005336.1 coordinate 65,428, forward strand.
TTTCATTTAGGATTATACATGGAAGGAGAGGGATAAATAAAATATCCAGATATTATAGTCCAAAAGAATTACTTCTAAAGAAAACCATATCACTAAACTCATCATAACACATTTGTAGAATCAAGATTAACATAAGAAACAGTCCAGAAGAACACAGTGCCATCTACAATGTGTGTCTCATATAATTACTATTCCAATCAGTAAGCTAATAGCATAAGTCACCTTAATGTAAACCCTAGTTCAAAGGCAAATGTGGCAAATCTAAAATCCTTGAATAGTTCAGATTCAATTTCAGTCAATATTTTATTTTTCCATCAGTGATTTACCAAAAATACTAATGAAAACTAAAACTGAGACACCAGAGTTTCAAACAGAAGGATAGAGAAACAAGCCTAGCAAATCCATGAACTAGAAAATGCTATAATTATACTGTATATGTATATACTATAAAAGAAAAAACACATTCACCTGAAAATATCTTAGGGAAATATGCTCCCCTATAAAAGACTCCTGATATTTTACAATGTGATTTCTCAAAATAATTAGTCAACAACCCCTCATTCCCAGATTTGAGTCTCGTGTTTCCCAGATGGAAACCAACGGTGTTCTTTCTACACTATAATTTTAAAAAACACATCATTTCCTACAAATGTTTTTCTGAGGCTGGCATCTGAGTGGCTAAAAAGGGATTCCTAACAAGTAAAAAACTTTCAATCTATTACAACCTAATTATTTGAAAAACCTAATCTAATCCCACTGTTAAGAGGAAGCTGGATAAATTTAATTGTCACTAAATGGTAAAATTTATGGACTTCGTTTATTTCTGCTTCTCTGACAAATATATACATATATATTATGTACATATAATATATGCATATATACCTACTTAGGAAAGAGATGATAACTAGTAGCTATTGTTGTGCTATAATTAAAGACCAAATACCTTAGCTGCTTCAGGAACTCTATATCAGAGTTGCCGTTGATGAGCTTGATGAACTCTTCATAAGAGGGAGCATAGGTGTAGGCTCTCTTGTGATGTTCATTCATCTGTTCTCTGTACTCCAACTGGGCAAGCAGCATTTGGTTAATGTAATCTGGATTACTCAATAACTCCACTATTGGCTTTAAGACTGTGGAAATGAGAAGAAAACATTATGGAAAAAGATATTCTTCTGAGGGAATTGTTTTCATATCACATAACTGAAACTATATTTGGGAAACATTTTTCAACCAGTCAAATGGGGGAAATTATAAACAGCTCAATTATATAAAAAGGCACATACATGCAGGCATGTGTGTGTATATATGTAGGCATGTACACACACACATTCACACACTCAAGGTTGCTTATCCCTCTGGATATGTTACACATATATAGCTATAATCAAGTGGTCATTTTAATAAATGAGTGAAATGTAAATGAAAAGAAGTCATCTGGAACTCAAGTTGCTAACAATGCTATTAAAATTAAATCCAGTTTCTTTTTCTTATATTTCTTTTATAAGGCTCATTCATTTTTGTTTTGACCAGTTTAGTCTGCCAAAAGATGAAAATCTTCTTCAAACTGATCAAAGCAGATCTCATGGAGGAAGCTGTTAAAAAATGAGTAATGCTATTACAAATCCATCCCACTTATTGTAGATTAAAAAGTTTCCCTTTTCTCAGTGGTTGGTTATATTAGTTCATGGGCTCAGCTGGCTAATCTTGACATAAATGAGATATTCAATCAGTGCTTCTCTACTTATTTGTTTGAGATTCTGAGACAGGGAAAGTTTATTTTAGGTCACATTTTCTTTCATTTTTCTTATCCTTTCTAAGCATTTCCCTGGATATAGTTAATTTATTTCTAGTAGTCACATAGTATTGTGGCACAGTACCATTTTTATTTATTCCAAGTTCACCAATTATATGTAGGCTTTATCAATTAATTTTATAATGTATACATTATTGTGTTAACTCAAAAGCTATCCCAAATGAATACTTCCTGGTGGAGAGCAAAAGGACTGGTTTTCTTATCAAATTAAACAGCAGAGCCAGGAGTGGTGGTGCACACCTGTAATCCTAGCGCTTTGGGAGGGTGAGACAGGAGAATTGCAAGTTCAAAACCAGCCTCAGCAATGGCGAGGTGCTAAGCAACTCAGTGAGACCCTGTCTCTATATAAAACACAAAATAGGGCTGGGGATGTGGCTCAGTGGTTGAGTGCCCCTGAGTTCAATCTGCAGTACCAACAAAATAAAAATAAATAAATAAACAAACAGCAGAATGGACTGTGCATTTTGCCATATATTATATAAAAAATTTATGTTTATCATGTATGATCAGATGCTTTCTCTGAATGACAATTAAGCTTGAAATTTCTAAAATACTACTTTACTTCCCATATGAACACAGTAAATGAGGTTTGCACAGGTGTTAAAGTGTAATCACAGTATACAGCCCATTAGTTTACACACTTAGGATAACTGCAAATTAATTTTATAAGTCTACCTTTTGTCGTGAGAATTTCTGCGAGCATTATACGTAAGCTGAGAGACTGGACATCCTTTGATGGGAGGAGACAGAACACCAGAACCCGAGAACATGTTTGTAAGAATCTAACTTCATCATCCGAGTTCCTTAAGCATGCATGCAACACAAAAGGCCTTGGCTGTTCTTCATGTCTAAAGGAACAAGTAAACGAACAAAGTGAAAAGGAAGCAAAGAAACAATTCATTTATGCACCATTAGATTAAAAATGTTTCCAAATGGGCAACACATTGGTTATAACTCTATCACCTTCCTGCCAATAATCAATGATTTCCTTAATTTCAGACTAATCTGGAAAACCTGGGCTGTGATAAATACAAAAATGTATGGCCTTCTGGGATTTCAAAATAAATGATAACTACCTAAAATACCTTCAAAGTTTATAGGTAACTGCTAAATCACAGCAACAATCCAAACAGGTGTGAGTATTTCTTTAATTACATTATGTTAAAATCTTCTAGGTATCTTCTTAAATGTGATCTTCAGCTTCATTTTTCAAAAATAAAAAAAGAGCGAGGCACAAAATAAGCTTACTAGCCAGTTTTCTTCTTAATTTTCTTTGTAGTTTGTATGAACAGAATGCCTTTATTTTATTTTGTTTTATTTTTATGTGGTGCAGAGGATTGAACCCAGTGCCTCACACATGGTAGGCAAGTGCTCTGCCACTGAGCTGCAGCCCCAGCCCTGCTAGCCAGTTTTCTTGACTAGAAGATCATAAGATAAAAAGTCTGCAGGTGTTTCTAGTGAGGAAAAGGTCCATAATTTGATGCTATAAAATATGATGGCAAACTGCTTTCTGTGAGGTTTCCAAGCACTTTCTAATCTTGGCTTTAGCATTCCCTATCAGCAGTGATCCCACCTGCAGACCATGAACTTGAAGGATCTTAGTGAAGAGGAGTGGAAAGAACTTCCTAGGCTTTTTTCCATAGTATCTTGACAGCAATTCAAGCAAGACTGGGAGGCTAATTTTTCTAGTATATTCTAAATAAAAGGCAACGTGTAAAAGATACTCATAATGACTTACGGTGACCAATACTGGGAGAGAGAAAACCCTACACAGTGGAAGAGAAACATACCAGGAGTTACACAGGGAATCAAACAAATATGAAAATCTATGTTGGTACTTTTATGACCAAGGTCTCTCGGGACTTAATTGTGACTTCATTTTGCATTAGAGACTGAAGACTGGTTTCTAGAGTATGTAGACTTAAAAAAAAAAGAATGATTTTCTCTTTGTCTTCTACAACAATCAAGAGGAATTCTATCCTAATGTGCCAAGCCAACAACACAAAAAGAGATTCTAGGAGTGAGCCTTTATGCGTACACTAATGTAGGCTGACTTTTAGAAATGGCATTTTCAATTATTTTAAACTCTAATTATGCTGCCAGCTAGACTTGGTATTTCAATATAGTAAGATTAAGATACTACTCGTTTGTCGTATCAAAACGTTTTAAAGGTTAATTCTTTGCTTTGAAACCTATATTTGAATATTGATTCAAAGAAGCTGGTCAAAAGAAAATCCACTTTTATAAGCAAAGCTTATTTAAACAATATCAAAATCCCTCTCAAAGTGCACACCATTCCTTGTCCATACCAATGGAAGGCAGATGATAAAAGGGGATTTGTCCTCAGAAGGCCACAAATTCCACTCTCTCCTAAGGAGTTAGGGAAAAATTTCCCTAGAATCTCTCTGGAAGCAGAATACTCCTATGATGCTCTCTAGTAAGTGGACATAGTGTTAGAAGCCAAAAAATGATCATGAGATGGGGTGACATGAGGGTAATGTGTAGGCTAGGAAGTGTTTAGCCAGCCTTTAGGTAGGTTGTAGCATTAGTCTTTGTAGCTTCCTCTCCCTACCAATGAGAATGAATAGTGTGTTTACTGCAGGTCCTGCTACTTATTTCTGGGTTCTCATTCTCTGAATGGGCAAAAGCACATTAACCTTTTGTAAGTTTCATATGTATAGTATTGTTTTATCCTCCCTTCCATCTCAAGAAATATTTTATCACCACCATTTTATGGATGAGAAAACTAAGATCCACAGGGTTAAGGGATTAAAGTCACAGAGGTGATAAATGGTAGAAATAATGCTCAAGTTCCATTTTCTCAAGTTAACTCTTTATACTATACCACAGAGACTGCTAAGAAGAAAAGGGAAAAAAAACATCAGTGATAAAGAAGGAAGATATGTGAAAAACATTTATATATAAAAACATTTTTCCTCAAACAACCAGTACTTGACTTGCAAAGAAAACACAGATTGTAAAGAGACCATGAAATTAAAGATGCTAATGCATTAATGGTATAAAAGCAATCATTTTTAGATTTTCCTGAAACTTGGCTGAAACAAGACAGATGGGATCAAGGAAAAGGAAGCAGAGGCCAGACTTAAATGTGATCTGGATTAGCCTAAAGCAGCCAATAGAATGACAGGCTGGAAATAAACATAGGCTGACCTGAAAGCTGCCTTCATACAATTGCCTAAGAGTCAACCAGAGGACGTGTTGCTTTATTAGTGTAATTTATTATTCTTTTGTCTGATAGTAGACAATTTGATTAGGTGCTGCCAAGGCTACAAAAGTTATTTTCCAGCCAACAGAGATATGCACACCAGTGGAGATTTCCATGGGAGCTGTCTACCTGGGACAGCTAGATATAGCTATAACCATCAATCCTAGAGTCACTGTCTGCCAATCTCACTGTGTGGTTTGTATAAAATGATAAACAGATAATATTAGTTCTCCCAAACACAATCATTTATATACAAAACACCAGTGACCTACTGGTACTTTTTCCACTACCATAACTCTAAGAATAGTGGTAGAGGTTTTTGTTTTGTTCTTTACTCTTTATTTTTTATCATCAACTAGAGCTTCTAGGAATAGCTTAGAAAATCTACCCCTGACATAAAAAAACTAGAGGCCCAAAGAGACAGAGCTTTTAATCTGGAATTAGTTCTTTGATGCTTTATCCATAACTATCTTTATATTAGCTTCAAAAAAGAGTAATTTCAGAAACTGGTAAATATCTCAATCAAAAATATATCCTTATGTTGAAAACAGATAATCATAAAAACACAAAATATCTTGAAACATTCACCCTTCTCCTAAACTCATGTCCATCATTCTTCTAAGTGGCATAAACATTGATTTAAAATATTGTCCTCTGTTGGACTATGATTTAATTACTTTAAAATGTGCTTCCACTGAATTCAAAGAAGTCTTTGACAATATTTGTCAGGCAGAATTATGTAGTGGACACTATATAGCCGGTGTTCCAAGGGACTGATGGAACACTTCAAAAGGAGAGGTGGAAGCCACTGATCTTCCAGGACCATGACCCAAGAATTTAATTTCTCTCGTTTTCCTTATCAGTGACCATGCCCTCCCTCTATTGAAAGCTACCTTCAGTACAAACAGTAGCTTTCAAGGGTAGTCCAGAGACTTCTATATGTCCTGAGAAACCTTTCAAGGAGGAGCTAGGATATCAAAATTATATTCATAGTAATGTAAAAATGCATTTTTCTTTTTTCATCATATTCTCACACGTGTATTGGAGTTTTCCAGAGGCTGTATGATGCGCAATGACATCATCATTCTGATAACAGAAAGTGTACTGTATGCTCTTATACTTTAAAAACTTCTTGGTTTTAATATCTAATGTAGTAAATATTGATAGATAAGCTGAGTGGTGCTGCTAAATGTTTAACAACTGGTTCTCCATGGGAAAAAATTTCTGATTTAAAGCAGTTGCCCATTCCACTGTGTAAACAGTTGATTTCAAGTCAACAATAGGACTTCAATGAACTCAGAGTTAGGAGAGATGTGCACAATCAGCTCTTACATTCCAGTACAAGTTGGTTCCGGCAGGCCATTAGATATGACCCACATAAATGAAAACACTTTGAAGTCCTCAATAGCTTTTAAGATTGTCAGAAAATCTTGTGATCAAAAAATCTGAGAGCCATGGCTCTCCTGTAATGTTTTTCAAACCATGGGTTGTGATCAAGAAGCAACACAATAAAACTGAATTGATCTCAAATAGCATTTTTTTTTAAATATTTTTTTAGTTGTAGATGGACACAATGTCTTTATTTTATTGCTTTGTACGTGGTGCTGAGGATCGAACCCAGGGCCTCACGCATGCGAGGCAAGCGCTCTACCGCTGAGCCACAATCCCAGCCCCTCAAATAGCATTTTTAAAAAGTATTAAGAACAAATGACACCAAAATCATCACAGGTAATAAGAGCAACATTTTATGAAAGTGTGCCACAATTTAAAATGTATTTCTCACTATGCATTATAGTTAAAGTTTGCAAAACACAGGGCAGGCAGCAAACTGGAAAAGAGTGGGCATGTACTCTGGAACTTGAAAACGAAGACCTGCTGCACAACCACATTTAGCAACCAGGTCCCACTGCAAAGGCAACATCACAAGACAGAACAGGAACTGTTTCTGATAAAGTCAAACAACAGAGCTTCTGAGAAGAGAATGTGAGTTACCACCTGCCCAATAAGGATGCTGATGCTGGCTCATTCCCTTATATACTTTCAATACTTTATCTCTTCTCTGAAGGTGAGACTAGGCCATATTAGTTATAGGTAGTTCCATTCCTACTCCAAACAAGTCCACACCCAAGCAGGTGGAAGGCTACTCATTTCATATTTATAAACAAGCTAAAAGTGCTATAATGCATCATCCTTGCACTTGATCAAGAGTATGATATAAGTTTAAGTAAGATATAAATTTAAGATCCTATCAGCAAACTTGAGAAAATAAGAATTTGTTATTTGCACAGAAATGGCCTTGTTGAAGTCTTCTTTCAAGGGCAGGTTCTCACCTTCTCCTCTAATAAGTACAGACAGATCTTTGCAATGTAACAGCACAAGGGGCTACAAACCCATGCACTGGTTATTTTCATGGTGAAACAGATTCTCTAACGAGAGACCACAGCTCCAAATTTAAGTTCCTTTAAAATCAGTTTTCAGGGTGTTATACTGCAATTCAACTTTAACATAGGAGTCACAAAAAGAAAATGAACGATATTTTTATTTTTTTCTGAAATTTATAAACTCATTGACAATGATCACATTATAAAATATTATGTTTAAATTTTTCTATGCTCAGGTACTTAGAAGTTCATCATGATGCTGGCTCAGTGAAATTTATTTCACTATTTAAGTTTTTTACAAAATTAAATACACCTATTAGAAAGTTAGCCCCCACATCTACTCTATCAGAACACTATAATTATTCCCCCTCAAAACATTTGCATTTTCAACTCAAGTGCCAGCAAGAGACACAATATTCTATAGTATTGCTTGACTTTGTTATTCAATCAGAAAAAATCTTTTAGTGTGAAAAAGGGGAGTGGGTTATTCATGTTATCAGTTACCTGGTATTAGCAGCTTTCAGGTCACAGAAATGAGTGAGTAAAGTTTTTACAACATCATTGCAGACAACTTTAACCACATCCACGTGACTCAATCTGTGTCGCAGCTGTCTGACAATTTCCCAAAAGTCTTCCGAGAGCAGATAGTAAAGCTGCCCTTCATCTCTGCTGAGATTTCCATACCAGGAGAGAATGTAATCTCTGTAACTGTAGTCGAACACTACCAGAAATAAACAAAGCAGTGAGGAAACTTAGATGAAAGAAGCAAAAGCAATAAAGCATTTCTACTGCAAATTGGCCACCCATGGTTAATACTTATTGTTTAAAACATAAAGAGAAAACAGAAGTCAAGGGAAGACAGATATTTTAAAATGAAAGTTTCTAATGGTAATATTGGGTATATTGATCACATTATGTAAGAAAGTAAGAAAGTCCTGGACTTTCTTACATAATCTAATCTTGAGAAATATTTGATCTTGGTTCCACTCTACTTAAAATTTATATAACAAACAAACAAACAACAAAAAAGAGCATCTTCACACAGTGACAACATATTTTTTCCCCAGCTTTTGGTATTGCTCCAAACTTCTTACTTATCATATAGCCAAAATCATAGACTCTCTAATGAGGGCTGGGCCTCCTCTTCACAGTGAAAAAAACTTCTTCCAAATTTATTCCATTCTAAGATGATTTTCCTCAGTACCTAGAGGTAGTGGCTGCTCCCACTATCTGCTCTTCCTATATCCTTAGAGTTCTTTTTACCTCTTAGTAGTTAATTCTATGTTATAAGGTAATGATTCTTTATATTTAACCTTCCCTGCTCAGTTACTATATGGTTTCTGTCTCCTAATACCTCAACAGAGGATAAATCCCACATGTCAGTGCCAGATTTCACATTAGGCTCAGCATGTGTAGCCTTTCACCTTCATTGGAAGATATTTAATTTTCTTAATTCTGAATTGATTCTATGCCTTGAAATTAGACAGCCCTAGCTCTAGATTAGTGTCAACTAATAGAAAGAAGAGACTTATGTAATTTTAGCTTTCCTAGTAACCACATTAAAAAATTAAAAAGATGGCATTAATTTTAATAACATTTCATTTCACACAATATATTCAAAATATTATTCCAATAGGTAATATTTAAAAATCAGTACTTAAAAATGAAATATTTTTCATGCTAAGCTTTATAATCAGCTGTATATTTTACACTTTCAGTAATCTCAAATTGGACTGGCCACAGTTTTGGTGCTCAACAGCCACAAGTAGGCCTAGCAGTTCCTATGTTGGAGAGTATACCTCTAGTCCATAGGGGGGAAAAAAAATAAAGTCAATGTGACCTTTATAAGAAACTATGTCTTTTGAAGAATAAAATGCTACCAGGTTTAAGTTATAACACCTCCAAGTGCCCCAAAGGAGAAACTAACATTTGGCCACACAATTCTATTCCAGGTTCAAGACTACCAGGAGAAATTTTTTTAAAAATCACTTCTTATTTCTCAATTTTTTTTTCATTTTTCAAACACTACTTGATTTAGCCTGATTTCAGATGTGACTACGTATTATTTCAAATGATGTATTTATCCTCCTGCTTTTCTTTGCTTGTCTGTACACCACATTCCCAGAAATCTTCAGGAACAAAACATAACTTATCAACCAGATTTATTTCACACCTGGCATTCAAAGGACTAATCCATAATTCTCAAATCATTTTTCAGCTTGGTATTTGATACTCATGTTATTCTTCTGGGCCACTATATACCAATTGAGAGACTTAAAAATAAAAAAATTTAGGTAGGCTTTTGAGGGGGACAGAGTGAAAGGGAATGTCATAAATCATATTTCCTAGAACACTAAAAGGCAAATAAAACCTTGAGCTCAGGATCAGTATTCACCCAACGTGAGAATTCTACATATCTGCAAATGCCCACAGGTCCAAGGAAAGACTATTCTTGTTTTAATATTCTGGGATGGATTTTTTTCTTGAAACATCAGCCATGAAAGTCCATCCAATGTTTTTCACATTTCCAAATATCTTCAATTCAGCTTTATAACAATTTACAAAATAGCATCTTAAATCTCATTGCTCAAAATCATTATAGAGAATCAAGAATTTTGTTTACATGCACAGAGAAAGATTTAAATTTACAGTGATTCCATAACTTCAGTTATAGTAGGATAATTGTGCCTTCTAGCTGAGGTAATGACCTACTAGAGACAGAAAAAAAGATCCTGCCTCAATCTTTAACCAAATATTTACAGAAAGCTTCCAGTTTGTAAAGTGGCATCAATATCCACATCATTAACCACTGAATATGAAAGAAAAGACAAAATAAAAGCAAATCAAACAAATCATCTTCTAACACTCTCAGTCCTTCATGCTGACTTCCAGATATTAATTTCAATAAATGGCTATTATGTTTTCTAGATTTTGTAAGAAGTTATCTTATCTCATTACTAATTGGACTATTGCATTAAGAAGAAAGCAGATATAGTTTCTGACCCAAATGTAAGAAATTATGGCAAAAAAACAGGAATGGCCAATTCTATAATCTTATTTATTGGCAGCAAACAAATGGACTATGGTTCCTACACAGTAGTTGAGTTTCATCCCTTTAGGAAACTGAGGCTCAAAGATGTGAAATAACTTGGTGAAGGCAATGACAGTCAAGTCTCCTTGTCTATCATCTTTCCACTCAGTACACTGTAGTCCTACACATAAGTAGAACAAAGTAAGTCACATGAGTAAAAGATAAGAAAAATCTGAAATAGCATCCTTGTCCAATGAATATCCATCTTGTTTAAACCACATATACATATATACATATATTTGTATATGCAAAAAGCTCTACTTTGTGAAGTTGCTCTAGAAACCAAAAATAGGACAAATGGGTAGAAGTCATGAAGAAGTTGCTTTTGCAGCTCAAAATAAAGAGGAACTAAATAAAAACACTGACATTGTTCTAGAAGTAGCCATATTAAATGGTGACCATTGCATCATAAATCCTTATGCTAGATACCTAGTGGACAAGGATAATATAGAACAAAATGACACCCTGCAATGGTGGGCTGTACTGAAGAACCTCCAAAGGCCCTTCTCTGTGAGGCCTTCATCTTTCTTCAGTCTCAATGCCAACTTGTAAGAGTACAATGAGAGCTACCTTTCCGATCTGTTCATCTGTAACTTTCTCCCTTGCTTTTTTTTTTTTTAATCAAACTGAAGGTTTTCATGCCACAGAATTTTAAACTAGTAGTCAATGAACCTGCAGCTCAAAATGTCTGGAAAATAGAAACATTTTTCCTTTTCATTAAAATTTATTTTCAAGTTATGACAGGAAATCAAGAATAATAATGAGACAATGTCTTTAAAATAAGATCATATTGAGGGTACTGAAGGCTTATTGTGAGGAGCATATCACCTCTATAATTTCTCATTAAATATGTTATGCACATTGCTTATGCTAATTAAGACAATTCTAAAATACTTCTCTGGTAATATATTTTGGTTAGGAATTGATAAAAATGAATACTGGCCTAAATTTGTCCTTAGTAATAGAGATACATGTCAGCCACAGGTGCATCTTCTCTTACTACCTATCAGCACCACTTTTCAGTCAAGTATCATGAATAAACGCATAACTCAAAAATGAAAGTACAAAACAAAGCCAAGAGTCTAAATACACATATTATATAACTATACAGACTCATTTATACAAATACACATATCAACAGCGTATTTTAAAATATACCCTATGAGTCAATTCAAGGAGACAGAAATTCATGATAAAATCATTTTATGGACTTTACTAAAAAATAAACATAAATACATGTATAATCACAATAATAAGTGAACGAACACTTCTCATTGCTGGGCAGAGTCTTTATTCTAAAGACAAAGTAACAGCCAACAAAAATTCAGATGCTATTATCACTCAAATATATCTATTTTCTAGGATTACTGTCAAAGAAATAAGTAGTTAAAAGGGGATCCTTAGAGATTACAGAGAATAAAGTAACATGATTGGAACTTCAGTTAGGTAAATCTGAAAAGATTTAAGATAACAACGTAAAATTAGTGGTGATGAGATGAAGTCAAAAACCTACTTAGATAATCTCTAACTATAAATTCAGAACAAGGAATGACTCAAGTGAAGTAAATAGTATAAGAGAGAAGCTCTAAGAGAGCACTTTTTCCCTTTATTTTCTCCAGACCCCCCACCTCCGCCCTCTTTCTTGTACCCTTTCCTTTCCGCAGAGCAATTCAGAGACATAGTCTGCTTTGTCCATGAGGTTTCTCCCCCACAGAGCAGAAACATTCATGGTCAGAACAAAGTAATAATCCTCCTTCAACCAGAAACTGGTTTAATGATAATGATAAAAGACAACAATAATTCTGCTGTTCAATTAGATGGCCCTTTATGGTTGGTTGGTTGGTTGTTTTTGTGGTACTGGGGACTAAACCCAGTAATGTTCTACCACCTTTTAAAAATTATTATTATTAATATTTTGAGAAAGGACCTCACTCAATTGCCCAGGATAGCCTCAAAGTTGTGATCCTCCTGCCTCAGCCTCCCAAGTTGCTGGATTACAGGCCTGAGCCACCACACCTGGTTTCCATTCTGGTTTACATAAAGCTCTACCTTCAGCTCCTATTTATGAAAAATTTTAAAATGCACTGGAAAGTCATGTTCTGGGAAAAGCTGGGCTATTAGTTTATACTAATACTATTGACTGATCTATTTATTCATTCAACAAAAAGCTATACACACACTGCATGCCACTGGGTTAAAAAAAAAAAAAGTCATAAACTACATGAGTTGAGCCTAAAGGGGTGTAAGAAGTCATTGCCTTTCAGATGCAAGCCCTACTTTCCTCTGTATCACCATTTAATTCTCAGCTAGCCTAACACCCTCTGGAATAGCCGTAATGGGAGTCTAGTAAAAAAGATCACTACATCAGGTTTGCCTTATGTAAGACCTGCTTCAAAGAAACTAAAAGTTCTATTACACATAGATAATCTACTGTATCTTCTACTATCATGATCACTTTCAGGTTGTGGCCCTTTGCATAACCTAGATAATTTACTTACAGACATATTTACCATTGAAATAAAAAAAAAATTCATGGGGGCTGGGGTTGTAGCTCAGTAGTAGAGTGCCTGCCTAGCATGCGTGAGGCACTGGGTTCGATTCTCAGCACAACACGTAAATAAATAAAATAGAGATCCATCAACAACTAAAAAATTTTTTTTAAAAAAAATTAATGGGCCAGGGATTTAGCTCAGTGGCTAAATCCTGACCCAAATGTAAGAAATTATGGCAAAAAAACCAGGAATGACCAATTCTATAATCTTATTTATTGGCAGCAAACAAATGGACTGTGGTTCCTGCACAGTAGTTGAGTTTCATCCCTTTAGGAAACTGAGGCTCAAAGATGTGAAATAACTTGGTGAAAGCTTGCCTAGCACATGTAAGGCCATAGGTTTGATACCTAGTACCACAAAAATGAACAACAAAGCATTGAGTCAATCAAAACTAACAGAAATACATTCACTCTTAAAATACACATGTAACATTAATTGCAAAGTGAAGACAATCACAAAAAATGTCTAAGACTTTCAGACAGTGTCTTACAAGACAAAGGTCTAGGTCAACATCCCAATGCCTTGAAAAGGATAAAATCTTAGAAAGAACTGTATTTCCAGTTCAAGAATTTTCAATTTAGCCTGGTGTGTTGGTGCGCACCTATAATCTCAGTGATTTGGGAGGCTAAGGCAGGAGGACCACAAGTTCAAGGTCTGTGTTAGAAATGTGGTGAGAACCTCAGCAACTAACTGAGACCCTTCTCAAAATTTAACAAAATAAAATTGAAAAGGCTTGGGATGTAGCTCAGTGGTATAAAACACCCTGGGGTTCAATCCAACATTCAGGAAACCATCCCAAGCAAATAGCAAGTACTCAATAATTATGGAATTAAATGACCTGGTCCAGGCTGGGGATATAGCTCAGTTGGTACAGTGTTTGCCTCGCATGCACAAGGCCATGGGGGAAAAAAAAAAAACCTGGTCCACATTAGTGAGATAACTGAGAGTACCCAGTGAAAATTAGGCAACAGATATAATATAATTTAGTAGTAAGTCAAAAATGTTTTTAAAGAAGTCTTTCCCCCAACCCCCATTCTCCGCTTTCCAGGAAGTGTGATTTTGAGAAACTTAAACTTACGGGTATTTGGTATAGAACAGTAACTGTTCTGACTTCTCAAATAGACATGTAGTTCATTCATACTACATCAGAACCTCTAAATATATAGTTTTTAGATTTTAAACTGGATAACAATAATAATAATATGCTGTGGTCATCTTCCCCAAGTATGCCATTTAACTTCCAGCATTTGTAGCATAATTCTTATTTTTTTTATTTTAGTTTTTTAGTTGTAGATGGACACAACATCTTTATGTATTTATTTTTATGTGGTGCTGAGGATCGAACCCAGTGCCTCCCGCATGCAAGGCAAGCACTCTACCACTGAGCCACAACCCCAGCCTGCATAATTCTTATTGTTCTACATAAAGCCTAACTATATTATTTGCTCTGTATTTTTGACTGTTACTTCTCTCTCTTCTAGTAATTCAATCTGTATATTCAAGACAAACCCTAACTTACACTGAGCTACAACAGAAACACTTGAATAACAAAAAATTCACGTACGCAATGTAAAACATGTCTATGTACGGAGACACATACATGCACATACACTTTATATTTTACTCAACACTGAACAAATCTGTTTTTAAATTATATACTCCAAAAGAATAAAGTAAATAGATACAGATAAAATGGTATATTCTCATCTAGTTGAAATTAACTTTAGGAGGAAATTTTTCAATAAATACTTCATGAGCAATTCAAATCAACTGCATTCCAATAGCCAAAGCCTGAACAAGTGTACTGTTACTTAAGTTTTGAAAATACACAGAGACTCTCAATTTTATCAACACTAAATCTATTATACCTAGCTAATGATATCCTGAATTCCAATTAAACATACTGGTACCAGGATTTAGAAATGTAAATTAAAAAACTCCAGACATGCAAATTATAATCACTGTGGATTTTATAAATGCTTATGAAACCTCTCAGCTTTCGCAACACACATTTCTAGATTCTAATTCACCATGAATTTCAATGGCAAAATTTTTATAAGGTGATTCTAATTTTAGCTTGTTTTTTGTTGATTAATAACTACTGCCAAATGGATAGAGTTTACTCCAACAATCAACCTAACAGCACTCAATGGCTTTCTTTTAGGTACATTATGCAATGCTCAACTTCCCTGAAAATCATTTTACTTAAAACAAAGAACAGGAAATCTGAATATTAAGAAATGTGATTTAAAAAACAGAAACTATACTAGAATGTAATTAACTAAAAGCTCTTACCCAAGGGCTTTAGATAACATTTTCCTTTCAAAAGAAATCATTGTATAGAAATTAGCTTGAGGACAATGCATTTTTTATTTCTGTCACCTAGGCCACCTCTGTCACCTTTGCTGTCTTTATTTTTTTCACAAATACTTCTAAAACAAACTGGTCCATCCAAAAGAAAAGGCTATGTCCAAGTGCACAGAAATTTCTAAGTCTTAAAAAACTAAAAAGTACCATGTTTGTGTCAGCATCATTCACAAAAGCCAAAAGGTGGAATCAACCCGAGTCTACTAATGGAGGAATGGATAAACAAAACATGGTACATATACACAATGCAACATTATTCACCCTTAAAAGGAAAGGAAACATTAAAACACAATTATACCATTAATTTTTTTTAATTAAGGATAGAGTTACAGTTTCAGAGCTCTTGGAACAGCTTATATCAGATTAACCTTTCCACAGTAAAATACAATTAGGAACTCTGGAAAAAACATCAAAGGATTATTTAAAGATACTGGAGAGGTACCTTTCAAGGTATTCCCTTGAAAGAAGGGAATAGTACTAGATAAGATACGTTTCTACACAACTTTCCCCTAAAGACAACCACAGTGTTAGAGGCATAAGGTAGTTTGAACTCAGAATGACTGTATTTGATTATTTTGGTGTTATACTTGTTGTTATTATTATTATTAAAAATACCAGAATCACAATTATTATATCTTATCATTTAAGATACAGACAACAGAAAATAGGAGTTGTCAGAGAAGATGAAAATATAGGCAGGAAAGACAAAAGAGGATAGAGACACAATAACTACGTACAAATCATCAAACTCACTAAATCTGGCTACATATGTAGGGGCAGTTGAAAGCAAGAGCAGGAGGAATAAAGAGCTTAGCGTATAACTTCAACCACTGTCTCCCACTGAAACTGACAACTGATGGCTAGAACTAAGGGATTCACCTTGGACTAAGGACAAAATCCAAACAGACCCAGCCTCCCAAAAATGTATGAAATCAACTATCTTCAAGGTGATCAGTCAATAGTTCAACTGCATATTAAAACAAAAACCAACATTTTTCGGAGGAAGATAAAAGAATCTAGAGTGTTTAAAAAGTAGCATTCACATTGTTTAGCACAGGATCAAAAATAACACAAGAAACCCCCAAAAGCAGCACACAGTCAAGAAGTAAAGCAATTGACAGAAACCAACCCTCAGGATGGCCCAGACGTTAGAATTAGCATAGAAACACTTTGAAGCAGCTATTATAGATATGTCTAATGAATTAAAGATTAAAACGGTCATAATAAGTGATAGGAAAATTCTTGCAGAGAAGCAAAAACTGAAGGAAAACAAAAAGAAAAACTAAATAGAAAATCTAGACTTGAGAAGTATAATAAAAAATTAAAAATTCACTGGATGCACTTAACTACAGATTAAAGATGACAGGAAAAAAAAGTCAGTGAATGTAAAGAAAGATGAATGAAAATTACCTCTCTAAAGTATAGAGAAAAATTGATTGGTAAATTGGCCCTTATCAAAATTTAAAACTTCCACTCAAAGACACCATTAAGAAAATAAAAAGCAATTCACAAACAAAAAGAATATTTGCTATATCTGTATATAATGAAGGAAAATAACTCAAAATATGTATTTTCTATAACAAATACATTTTAAGTATCAAAAAGAAATATTTACAGAGAAATCACAAGTAATTATATAAAAATAGTCAATAACAGATGAAAAAGGGCTCAATATCATAGTTTACAGGAACACAGTTTAAGAACACAATAAAATCCCATTCCATACCCATCAAAATGAGTTAAATAAAAAGAGCAACAACAGCAAATGCTAGTGATAATATAAAACGATTAGAATTCTCACACATCATTGGTGGGAGTCTAAAAAGATACAATCACTTTAGAATACTATTTGGTATTTTCTGATAAAATTAAACATACAACTATTCCATGATATAGCAATTCTATTCCTAGGTATTCATCCAAGAGAAATGAAAATATATTATCCACTGAAATACTTACTTATAACAATCTTATTCACTGTTTCCAAAAATTAGGAACAACCCAAATGTCCAACAGGAAAAAGGATAAATATATTGAAATAAGTCATTAGCATAATGGAATGCAACCCATCAATAATAAAGACTAAACTGACATGCACAGTATGGATTAATCTCAAAAACACTGCTAAGTGAAAGAAACTGAGCACAAAAAGGTACACATTGTATAATTCCATTTCTAAGCCATCTATGAACAGTTAAGTAGTTTTCACTAATATAAAGTGATAGAATTCACAAAATGGAGGGTGGGTTTTGATCAAAGGGAAGCACGAGGCAATTTTTCTGGAATGGTAGAAATTTCTTTGTTTTGATTGGGGTGGTGGCGACATGGTTACACATATTTATGAAAATTATTGGATTGTACATTTAAGATTTGTGTGTTTCTCAAAGTATGTAAATTTTATCTAAAAAATATTAAGAATATGCTTTAAACCCATTATTTTGAGGTTATAAACAATAAGTCAAATTTTAAATCCAATGGAGTTTTAGGAAAGTCACTTTAGTTTAACTACTAATGTAATAGAAATATTTTTAAAGTTTATGGTCAACAAAGTTCTAAAATTCTATGACTCCACACAATTTAAAGCTGTTTATTGTTGTAGTCCAAATCTTCAATTTTAATATGGTGATTTCTGTGAACACAAGTAAAACATGTGCTTATTTCTGTACCACTTATTCAGTTTTCTCCTAACTTTAAACTATCGTAATGTATTCACCTGGAAAACTCAATTTTTTCCTGCACAATAACTGAAATTGTCAATGTTTTCAGAAATTTGATTTTTAAGATCTTTTTAAACTGTCATTTGACCTCAAAATATATTGCCTTTGAATTTTCATATTTATAACTACACTTCACTTATTCCCACTTCCAGACACAGAACCATAATGTACCTCCCACAATCTTCTTTTCAGCCCTCTCAATACAAGCTTCACTTGTATGTTCTCCTCTTTCTTATGTAAGACTGACTGCTATCATATAATTTAGTTAATTGGTTTATCTCTGAATGAGTCTGAGTCTATTTATCCCCAACATACCTTCTGTAGGTTATATCTAGAAGAAAAAAAATATTTCCTGAGCCCTATTTTAGGCAACAAAGATCTGTGCTTCCTATGGTAGAAGAAGCTCCACTTGGCTGGCTAACCTGTGATCTAGAAATTCCTGCTTGATAAATGCTTAGATCCCTTCCATTCAACCAAAATATGGATGCATTTATTTAGTCATCAAATATAAACTATGAAGAAAAATTCCTAATGCTATAGGAAGGAGGATAGATGAATGTGCTAGATTATTATTTTCCTTTTAGAACATAATGAATTGCTTTACATAGTAAGTGTATACTCTCACTTAGTCCTTACCTTCTTTCAGAGCTTTATCCATATTATGAGAAATTACTACCCTTCTAGACTGAACTGTCTCATGTAAGTTTCCACACACAGGACTCTGAAATTTGAGGGGGAAAAAAGACAAAGATTATTGAATGAATAAATTACATATAAAAATAAAATCAAAGGTGTGAAATGTCATATAACAACCATTAAGATTAAGTTTTATCAGATTATAATGTTCTTCTGGAAAAGTAAATGCTGTGGTTAGTTAAAAATTTTTTGGAAAAAAAAGAATTAAGGAAGCATTTTCCCTACCAAATATCATAATAGTATGGTGGTAGTATAGAAATAAACCAATCAACAGAATGATAAGACACTACAAAAAACAAATGCATCTACATATGAAAATTAATAAAATAAGAAAACTCGAAATTAATAAAGGGATAAATACTTCAATAAACAGTGTTCAGACTATTTTATATTCATGTGGGGGAAAGGTTACAGTCTCACTCTTTATATACAAATAACTCAAAACTGAATGAAAACCTAAATATTATCTTAAACTAAAAAGTAATTAAAATATGGCAGAAGCTGTTTATAATCTTAGGATAGAGAATATTTTTCTAAAATAAGGCACAAAATCCAAAAGTTATGAAGGAAAACAAAGACAAATATGACTATTTAAAACAGAAAATTCCTATTTAACCAAAGATGCTA
Source organism: Geosciurus inauris (assembly GCA_004024805.1). NCBI lineage: Eukaryota > Metazoa > Chordata > Mammalia > Rodentia > Sciuridae > Geosciurus > Geosciurus inauris. The sequence continues at coordinate 84,898 of PVHX01005336.1, forward strand.
AAAACAATATATAAATGATAGACTAGGAGGCAATATCTGCAACATATTGAAAAAAGGACTATTTCATACATATATCTTCAAGCAAGAAAAAATAACTAAAGTGAAAACCAAGCAAAGACTGAAAGGGTAATCATAAAAGAAACAAATGGCCCATACACGTATGAAAAAATACACCATCTTTTTATTAGAGAAATACAAACTAGCACAATGAGATAACATTAGATTGCCAAAGCAGGGGAAAGGAAAGACTCATGTTGACAAGGGTTTGGGGAAATGGTTGCTGCTTTCATATCAAGTTAGGAGGATGTATATTTCCAAAAGCTTTTAAGAAGACAACTGAATCACAAATATTAGAATTTTAAGTAAACTATCTTCTGATTCAGCAATTCCACTCTTAGTACTCTATCCAAAAAAAGAAAACAAACTTGCATATATGCAATAAAATACATGTACAAAGAATTCCACTGCTATTGATTATAAGAGCAAAGAACTGGAAATAACCGAAGTACAAATCAATAGTCAAAGATTAATAGTGCTGGGGCTGGGATTGTGTCTCAGGGGTAGAGCGCTTGCCTCGCATGAGTGAGGCCCTGGGTTCGATCCTCAGCACCACATACAAAGCAATAAAATAAAGACATTGTGTCCATCTACAACTAAAAAAATATTTTAAAAAAAATTAAAAAAAAAAAAAAAGATTAATAGTGCTGGGGTATAGCTCAGTGGGGGAGCGCTTGCCTAGCAGGTATAGACCCTGAGTTTGCTAACACAGCTGGGGGAGGGGAGATAAGTTAAATTACAATACATGATTAAAAAGCATGCTTTAGGGATATATATGTTATATTCCTTCATGGAACATTTTCCATCTTGAGAAAATATTTGAAAGCACAAACACCAAACTATTAAATCATGGTTTCTTGCTGGGCATGATTTCACATTCCTGTAATCCCAGCTACCCAGGAAGCTGAGGTAGAAGGATCACAAGTATAAGGTCAGCCTGAGCAACTTAGTAAGACCCTTATCACCAAAATAATATAGGACTGGGGATAGAATTCAGTTGTAGAATGTCCTGGGTTCAATCATGAGCACACACACAAAAAAGTTGTTTTCTCTCAGTGAGGCATAGAATTTAACTTCTCACTTTCTATATGTCAGTAACGTTAAAAAGAATGAATTATATAACTACTTAGCATTTAATTTTTTTCCCAAAACAGATGAAACTATATGGAATTAAAATACTACACTCTGGCCAATATCATTAAAGAAAAACTTCTTAATTGATATATACAAAGTGATTGAAATGTGTAATTTAACTGGGTTTGGGAGGAAAATAATGAAACTAAAAAACTATAGAGCACTTTTGTGCATAAAAAGTACTACAAGTGCTTGATCAGCATTATCATGTCACATAGGAGATCTAAATGGCTAATATTATTATCACTCTCATCCAATAAACAAGCATGAAGAAAGCACTTTGTTCTCAAGTATGTCACACCAGCACAGCTGCAATCCATGGCCATAGGTCACCCAATAGGAAGTGGATAACTCTAGTCCTTGATTTAGTTTCATGCTGTCCATGGGTCAAGTGCCAAGTGTCATCTGTATTCATCCTTATTATTATTAAAAACAACCAAAAAGCTGTAGCTTTAAGAATTCTAAGTAGAATTTTTTTTAGCAAAACCTTAAAATGTGAAAGAACAGACATTCCTTTATGCTACAAATTAACATACAGCACTCAACACTTTCCCAAGGAATTAAGATAAACTTTATAATCTACATAGACAAAGCCACTCAATGCATAAAAAAATTACTCTCAACCATTTAAAACTATTTTTTAGTCTCTTGGAAGCTTGCTAACAAATTACATGGTCAGTAGATTTTATTCTAATTTAATTTTTTATGGAGTTCAGGAAAGGAAAAAAACTAAAGAAACAAGAACGTTTAAATTTTAGTGCTTTTAAAACATTAGGCAGATATTTAAGGAACTTGTTTTTTGGCTAAACTTTGAGTTAATCATAACTTCTCAAGGTTTTGGCGAGTAGTCTGGTTATTTTCCCAAATACAGTTATGGTTTTAGTGACCAATAGTGATCACATGATAAAACTGAAGTCAAACACTTACTGGAGAAGTACCTGAATTTGGATTCTTAAAATGGAAACTGTCTTTAAGGGCTAGAAGAGAAACAGGCATGAATATAAATGAAAGGTAGCAAACATGCTTTAGTTTGGATCTTGCATGTTCTTCAAGGGCCATGAGTTGAGGAGTTGATCCCCAGCATGTGGTGCTATTTGGAGGGATGGAACTCTTAGGAGTTAGGACCTAGCAGAAGTTAAGTCTGTGGAGGAATGCCCTTGGTGGGAAAATTGCAACTCCAGCCCCTTCCTGTCTCTATTTGCTTCTCAGCCACCATGAAGTGAGCAGTTTCCTCTGTCATGCACTTCCAACAATGATGTACTGCCTTGCTATAGACCCCAGGCAACAGGAACAAGTGACCATGGACTGAAACCTCTGAAACCATGAGCCAAAATAAACCCTTCCTCTCCTTATAAGTTATCTCAATATTCGTTACAGCAACAGAAAGCTAAGACAACATACACATTTGAAGCACATTCTGTGCACGTCTTATCTTTCACAACTTCCTTCA
>PVHX01005336.1:87638-113809 GCA_004024805.1 Geosciurus inauris
AAAGCAGAATTTTTCCAAAGAAAGGAAGGAAGAAAGGCAGGCAGGAAGGAAACTAAAATGTAAACATTTTTAGGTTTGAAGAAAGAAGCTCCACAGGCTAACTTCCCCAAAGACTTGTTCTTGAAAGCAAACGTTAACTTCTGTCCACACTGGCATAGGCCTCATTCCTCAGATAAAGCCTAACCCTTCCTGACCATCAGTTTCCTAAAATGCTGGTTTTAAAGAAAGGTGAAAGAAAAACATGCATTTCTCTCACTGTCATGAAGGATAAGTATTAGAAATCTTCAATGTCCTAGTCCAGAAATTATATCTTCCCATATGTAGTCTGACCTCTTTGTTCTTGCCTTAAGATTTTAGTATCCATATCACAAAATGAACTCATAAAAGCTTTTGGTGAACCAGATTATTATTATGTAAACAAACAAACAAACCACCTTTTTATTTAATTAAAATAAATGAACCTGTCTTCAATTTAAGATTTAAATCTAGCCTACACAGCTTATCAAGATCATTTTTAATCACTCAGTGAGTTCTCAAGAGGGAGAAAATTAGACTCTCAACATATAATTGCTAATTATAAAAATGTTTTCTAAAGACAGGGCAAAACCTAAAAGTTTTCCTCTAATATATGTAACTAGATCTTGAGCATCAAGAACAGACATCATATCAATAAACCCTCTCCTGAATACATATCAGCTTTTCAGTCAATACACTCATATTCTCTTTGTGTCAAGGCTAGAAGACACCCTCTCCTGAGGAAACAACACCCAGAGAAATCTGGGTACTCTGACACTACTAGCAACTAAACCACCAGGACCTATCTGAAATCCATCCATACATAAGCCACATTGTCCTCTGTTTTTAAAATGGTACTCTTTTCTGGGATGCTTCCAAGACAATCCATTATTGTAATTTCCTTTCATGCCTTACCTGTACTACTCAAATAAACAAGTACCTCTCTCCTTCATTATGTAGACCAACATTTTTTCAATGCATTTATTTTTAAAAGAAAATCAATTGCACAGAGTTCAACAATTTTACAGAGTTTAATGGGTAAGGGGTATAATTTCCTGTAAAGTTATTAAAACAGTGGTTTAACTTACAAAAAGACAACCCCCCAATAATTATCATTAACCATATAGAGCTGTCACATGGCTGAGTCTTTCCAAGTATTCTCAGCATGTGACAATCTACTGGGATCCCATGACTAGCATTCTCACTCCTGAACTGTTATTCTCAGAGACATAGTCCTTTCAAAACAATCATATTCTGCCTTGGCTTCAACACACAATTTATTCAAAACCAAAGCAATGAAGAAATGAGGCGTATCTCTCCTTAGAAGGATAAGAAGAGACTAAGAAACTTGACAGGCTATCCAAGTAGACTAAGACTCTGACAGAAGATGGGGACATGGGCAAGGGAAGTCATTCCCAGCATGACCATGTTCAACCCATGGGCTTCTAGTCTATAACTGCTCGTCACATAAAGCACTTGGCAGAATGCCTGGTATACAGTGGCAAAGAACAGTGAGTATCACTAACGAAACTCAAAATGTTACCAAATTTCAACAAGTTGAAAGTTGGTTAATTGGCTGGACGGCCAACTGAGCATAATGCCTGGTATACAGTGGCAAAGAACAGCGAGTATCACTAATAAAACTCAAAATGTTACCGAATTTCAACAAGCTGAAAATTGGTTAATTGGCTGGACGGCCAACTGATCGACTCTAATAGGACAGAAAAACAACAAAGGGCTGGGGGTCAAGCAACCAGAGTTAGACAACAGAACACACCACTCCTGGAATATGTTGGTCTTGGAGGATATGCTTTACAAAGAGGAAAGTACACATTTCCTGGAGATGTCCAACTGTGTTTGTGCCTTTACATTTTCTAGTAGTGGTCAAGTATTTAAGAATTTAAACAAAGCCTCATTTGACAAAATTCCGTTTCCTGGAAGGTGTTTTATTATGTTTAGTCACGAACTAAAGAACATCTTGTTTTCTTATCAATAAAAGAAAATTGTCAAGCACATGATATTGAGAGGTTACCACTTAGGTAATTTTACATTGATAGAAAGTGGCATAGTTGTCTTTTTCTTTCCCCTCTCTCTTTTCTTTTTGTTTGAAAATGGTATGTTTGAATTTTTTTTAAATATTTTTTTAGTTGCCAATGGATCTTTATTTTATTTATTTATATGTGGTGCTGAGAATCGAACCCAGTGCCTCACACATGCAAGGCAAATGCTCTACCACTGAGCCACAACCCCAGCCCCATCTTTGAATTTTTATTATTTGTAGTCAAAATAATTTTTAACTGATGTATAAAAACACAAAACATAAAAATTTTACATGTTATGGGCTACCATGTGATGTTTCCATATATGTGTACATTGGTCAATGTTTAAATCAGATTAAACATATATATCTCCTCAAACATTTATCATTTCTTTATGGTGAAAATTTTAAAAATCTTTTCTTCAAGTCAGGCACAGTGGCAATGCTTATAGTCCCAGATACGCAGGAGAATGAGGTAAGTGGATTGCTTGAGTCCAGGAATTTGAGGACAACCTGGGCAACACAGTGAGACTCTGTTTCAAAAGAAAAAAAAAATCCTTTCTTCTAGCTTTTTGAAATGTACAATGCATAATTGTTATCTATAGTCACTCCACTGTGCAATCAATAACACACCAGACTCTCCCTTCTTAACCAACCCGAATATCTATTTTAAATATGAGAAGCTATTTTTTTCTTAATTCAAATCTACAAATTTATCATATTGCTGTTTTTCTACATTTCAAGCACACTACAATTTCTCTTTAAAATGTTATTTCCAACTATATAAACAGCAGAGATACATTCTATAATATAGATGTAAAGAATTAAACTGATCCATAATACCATCATCCAGAAAAAATACTGACATTTTGGTGTGTCTCCTTTTAGTCAAGGTGTCTAAGACTTACTAAGTAACCTTGCAAGTTACTCTTCAGTTCCTCAATTTCCTCATCTACAACAGAGCTAACAACAGTACCTACCTGTTAGGTACCTCTTAGGGTTAATGTGAGATTAACTGAGTGAATACACATGAAGTACGTCATCATGATGACACATTAAAATTACAAATTATTACTGGGCCTTTTCCCATTGCATACTTTTTTAAATAAATTAGGATTATAGTACAGACACAATTCTATACCTAGCTTTTTATACTCAATATTATATTATGAACGTGTTTTCTGTAACAAAAGACCTACTTATATACTATTGGTAGAATTGTAAATTAGTATAGGCACTGTAGAAATCAATATAAAGGTTCCTCAACAGACTAAATCTGGAACTGTCATATGATCCAGCTATGCCACTCCTTGGTATTTATCCAAAAGAACTAAAAACAGAATACTTTAGAGACACATGCATTCCAGTGTATACAGCAGTACAATTAACAATACCCAATTTATGGAACCAGTCTAGGAGTCTATCAACCACTACACAGATACAGAAAATGTAGAATATATACACAATAGAGTTTTATTCAGCCATAAAAAAGAATGAAATTATGTCATTTGCAGGAAAATGAATGGAACTGGAGCACCATGTTAAGCAAAATTAACCAGACTTAGACAAGTGTCATATGTTTTCTCTCACATATGGAAGCTAGGGGGGAAAGGAAAGGTTCTCATGAAAACAGAAGGGAAACCATTAGGGTAGAAGAAGCTGATCCAGGGAAGGAGGAGGGAGGAAGTAAACATATGGGGGAGTGAAACTGATCAAATTAAGTTATATGCATTTATGACTCATTTATGTGAATCACAATGAAACTCACTATTCTACATAATTAACATGTACCAATAAAAACAAGTATAAGTAGAATCAGGATGTAGTTCATGAAGAATAACAACAAAAAAAGCGAAAAGACCTGGTATATAACAGAACAGAATGTTTTGAATGGCTTATGCCATAATTTAACTATTCTCTTATTTATACTTACTTTATCTCCATCTTTTTTCTATTTTAAATGAAAAGTATTTTCATTTCTATCCTATTGGTCTAAGTATAGACAAAACTGTTCTAAAAGATATAAAAGTGTCTGTGAAATATATTGTTGGATTCTAATTTCATTCAAAGGATTTAACGCATAAGAATTTTCTTGTGCTTCAAATAGAGTTTTACCAGCTGAGGAAGAAACTGAAGGAACAAGCAGGGTGGGGGCTAGGGAAGAGAACTAAGCTTTTCTAGCTTTCAAGTAAGAATTATGCATAGGTAAAATGAAAACAAAATCCCTTTTCATCCTCTTCAACCAACCCTAAATCATGTACCTTGGAAGTCCAGGTACTCTGTTCAGCATACCTCCAGACAGAGAAACAAGTATCAGACTCACAGAAGGTATGAAGAAGCAGGCCAGGAGTTCTCTACCCTGAGAGATACTTTCACTACTGTGTAAAGCCCCTTGGCCTCCTGAAGTATAAATCACTACAGTGATTTTATCTAACATGGACTTGGCAAGAAATGAATGGTGAATTAGATCATCAGTAGCCTCAGTAGCTTATTACAACATTTATCAAAGTGTATGCTGTACAGGCTAAAGATCAACCCTACTTGCACATATCAAATGTAACAATCAAAGTTATGTTTATGTTTTCATTTAAATCTATTAAGATAAACCCTAAAACTAGATCCTATGAAAAGATATGAAATCACATCTTTTCTTTGAACACATATGAAATTCAAATGTGCTTCATGCTGTGATATAGTCCCCTTATTATTACTATGACAAGAGCATATGACATCATATTGTGGCAGGGGTACTCAATTGAAACCAAGAAAGATGTAGACTGTAGTTGATTCTGTGTCATTAACTTGCTGAATTATAATGAACATATCTACTTCTCTAAGATTCACTGCAATTGGAAATAATGTCTACACTATTTAAAGAATTGTTATGTGTTCGAAAGAGATATGCATGTAAAAACGCTTTAAAAATTATAAAGCAGTATGCAGATACAGGTTGCTATTGATTCCAAAGTCATAATCTAAATTTTTTACAATGTTAGTTTCCTTTGAAAAGAATGATTATAGTTTTATTATGTGGTTATAATGACCTGTCATACATCCAGATTTTATCATCATAAGCAGATCCCTTTAGTAATATTTCTTGGTAATTAATCTTCTAAGAGAAAAATGCATATTGGGGCTGGGATTGTGGCGCAGTGGTAGCGTGCTCGCCTAGCACGCGTGAGGCACTGGGTTCGATCCTCAGCACCACATAAAAACAAAGATATTCTGTCCACCTAAAACTAAAATAAATAAATAAATAAATAAATAAATAAATATTTAAAAAAAAAAGGAAAATGCATATTAACACAAAGGTAAAATCTCTATTAACTGATCAACAGAGATAATACCACTTAAGAATGTTGTTCCAGTTAGTTGGAACAGTTATACTTATGGGGGGAAAGAAAACATGTTTTATTTCTAAGATCCAAATCAGAAGATCCTTAAAACATCTCCCATTTGATTAAGAAATATTTAAACATATTTCAAATTGGACAGAAGCGGGTACAATAACATGCCCTTGAAAATATACAGGCAGATAGTAGCATACAATTGGTATATAGCAATATCAATAGAATAGATATTAGGGCTAGAGAAGAAAAATGAAAAAAGGAAACTGGCTTAGGAAAAAGTAATTGAAAATGACATTATCTTTTTGCATTCCTGAAAAGGTTGGTGTGATAAAACTTCTGCAATCATTTTATTACTGGTTTATATTGTAATTTTGAGTTCATATGGGAAATCATAGGTTTCCATGATATGAATCACATTTCCATTAATTCATTCAATAATCTAATACTTACTAAGGACTCACTCTGTGTGCTTGGCACTTAGTTGGGTACTGGAGAGACAATAATATAGAAATCACATTCTCTGTACTCTAGGGGCTTAATTTATTCTTGATAGAAGCTCATAATAGAGTAACTAATGAGCCATACTACTATGATAGGTTATGCTTAGGAATTCTAATATTCTTTCTATCCTGGAATCCTCTCTACATTCACTCTCCTGCCTAGGTCACAGAAGAAAGTCAATCAATCCATGAAATCATGTCATAAGAATTTTGAGATTGATATTTTTTAAGTATATTACAAAAATAATTCCCATTGCATAAGCATTCTCACTGATACTACTGAACATAAATTATGAAGAAACCAGAGTAGTTATCCCTGCTTCAAGGCTTTTATGTAATTCAACAACTATATGAGTCACACAGAAGTGCTTTTTTCACTATTTCATACTCCATTATTGCCCTGGAATATGATAATGCCATTTTATTATTAATTTGTTGAATTACTTTTAAATAAAAACTAGTGATAAAATATTTAGTACCTAGTTAGAAAAATATTACATTAGTAAAGTGATTCAGTGGGATCTCTACTTCATAGTTCCCTTGAAGCAACAAACTGCATTACAGGCAGAGTGACCCAGATAACATACATGTTTAAGATATTGAGATGTGTAAGTTGAATTACTGAGATAAAATTCAGGTGCATAAAACTAAAGATCCAATTCAAGTGAACCTACTCAAAGAGGCTGACTTTAAATTGCTTCTTACTGGTAAATAAAGTATCTCCACCATAGATCTGGATCCCAAAAATTATTTAATCCATTCTTATCCAAAATAAATATGCTGAATCCCAAAACTAAAACCTCCTTTTCAAAGAAACATGGTATTAAGACTTGACTTTGTGCAGAAGTCATTCTACCTGCAAGCAGAGACAACTGAGAAATGCACACTTATACACCTGGGTATATAAACATGTCAATATTAAATGTGACTGAGTTTCCTTGGTCCTTGTTGACATCAGAAGACCCAACCATAATTTGAAAACATTCTCAGTCAATTTTCAAGAATCAGCTGGGGAAGTTGTTCAAATACAGATTTCTAGAGCTTTCCAAGATTCTTAATTTGGAAAGTTTAGGCTGTGTCTTTGAAACACACAATTTTTTAACAAGAATTCCTAAATCATTTCTGCACTCCTGGACCACATTTTGGGATACACTACTAAATGGTGCTGATGACAAAAATTATGATCTCTTAAAAAAAGTGTTTTATTACTAGGAAATCAGAAAGGTTAATTTTAATATAAGAACATAGCAATCAGTTGGGTGCGGTGGTGCACACCTGTAATCCCAGCACTTTGAGAGGCTGAGACAGGAGAATCAGGAGCTCAAAGCCAGCCTCAGCAACGGTGAGGTGCTAAGCAACTCAGTGAGACTCTGTCTCTACATAAAACACAAAATAGGGATGGGGATGTGGCTCAGTGATCGAGTACCCCTGAGTTCAATCCTTAGTACCAAAAAAAAAAAAAAAGAATATAGCAATCATTCGATATGTATTGGGATCAGGGTCACAAAAGATGCATTCATAACTTAAAACTTTGCTTAGTTAATTGAAATGGTAATTATAAATACTTCATTTGTATCCTCATTAATAAAGGAGGTACTATGAACTCTATGAATTTCTACTCCGCAATGGTATAAACATATCATAAAAGGAAAATCAGTTAAAGGGAAGTAGTTTTAAATACAGTATTTGAATAAAAAATTATTTATATTCCTATAATGGCCTGTACTGTGTACAGGTAGCAAATAAACCATTCTTGGAAATTTGATGTGGCTACAACATACTCTTCTAAAGCAGAAAGGTATCAACTCTTTTTCCCAAGACCTGACTTCTGTTGCATTTGATCAGAGAAACTGTTCCTAAACACAGGTACAAGTAAATGCTCTGAATGACCATGGTATATCCAGAGGTGGTCTTAGGCTATACCAACAACCTCTGCTCTACCCATCCCTAGCTTCTCCCATTCCTTCTGATTTCACAATGTTCAATGCAGTGTTCCCTCCCTGACAGCGTTTTACCAGAGACTTCTGGATTGTGATTCCTCCAGTCAAAAGAGAAAAAAGCAATATAGAACAGTGGAGCCGATCACAGCCACACAGCGCCCTAACCCCCTCCATTCCAGAAACCCTTAGCGCCTCTCCACTCCACTTCAGGAACCTATCCTCAGAGATACACAGAAGGCTTTGGCATAGCAGGGACTTTTGATCCCTCTGGGTCCTTTTCTCTGGGTTCTCAGTACATCCCTGGTCTCAGTTCCTCCCTTGGCTAGATGATACATGAGCAACTCTCACCAAATATTCTTACACTCTGATCTGTCATACCATGAAAGTCTAGAACCATCCACCATTCACTAGCTCTGTCACCCTTTGCAAGTCACTTAACCTCTTTAAACCTATTCTCTAATCCATAGAATGGGAATAATAGTTAAGTATCTCATGAGATAACTATGAGAATTAAATGAGAGTGTATTTTATAATATAGTGCCTATTATAGAGTAAGGGCTCAAATAATATGTTTGATGTTATTCCATCCACTGATTATCTTTTCCAAACCTTTACCACTTTTCCTAAAATCATCCTCTATAGAATGCCCTCCTCATACATTAGTTTTTTTTTCATACATCAGTTATTAATTTTGCTTCCCACTTACTCAGATATTTGAGGCTACCCAGCTTGAAGAATCTTAATTTCCTGCCAACCTCTCACAAAGTTCTATGTCCTCTCATTTACCTCTTCTCAATAGTCTCAAGTCTAAATTCTCTCCTTTTCTGCCTGGACACTGCTCTATCAATCAGCCCCTCTGGGGTTTTTAGTTCCCTCCTCTCTACTTTCTAGTCTCCCTTTTAACCCAGAAATGTGCATCAATCCTCCTCAACAAACAACAAAATCTATCCCACAGGACACACACCACTCCATCCTCTAAACGCTACCTTCTCTTTCCTCCTCTGCCAAGCTTCTAGAGTGCCTGGTCCATACTCCCTGCTTCCTCACCTCCCACTCATTCTTCAACCTAGAGAATGTCATTTCTGTCCCAAGCCCACCCTCACCTCTCCACTCCAACTCCCAAGCAAGTTGCCAAATCCAGGGACACCTCCATCTTTGTTCTAAACCTCTCTGCTCTGACACTGTTGGCCATTTACTCCCTGCCTCTCTTGTGGCTTCTCTGGGTATTTCTCCTACTCAAGTCTCTGAATGTTTATTGTGTCACTCCTCAGTGAACTGCTCCTCCTTCGCCTGCCCTATGGCCCATTGCCTTTCAACCACTACATGCTCATCGACCCTACAGTTTTAAGTAACAAGGGTATATAACTACCAACAAATCTACTTGTTTAACCTTGGTGCCTCCCTCAAATTGCAGATCTGCATATCTAACTGCATGCTGGGCTACCACAGGCATTTCAAAACCTACATGGTCCTAACTTCTTGCATATCCCTAACTTCTACCACACCAAACCTATAAAAATGGCACCTGTATGCATTCGGTCACCCAAGCCAAAACCTATAAAACTGCAATCTCCCCTTTTCTTCCCTCAGTAAATGTTTATTGGACAGAAATGAAGAACATGAGAAAGCTGACTGGATGGAAGGGCAATTGAGTTGTACCTCTAACAACAAATAGAACCGAATGCATAAAAATGGGGGCAAAGGCATTCTTAGGGGTGTATGCATGTCTACATGCTCATGCCGTACAAAGATAAAATCAGGAAGAGCAAGTAGTTAGCATGAAAGGTGAGTGAGCAAGGGTGTGCAAGGCTAACAGTGGAGGTTAGCCCTTCATGAAGACATCCCATGGGAGGTCAAGTGCTTACTGTTTTGACTCTGGAGCCTCCTTTCTTCTAAATGGCTGACCTAAGCCAGTCAGAAATTCTGTTTCTCCTGCCAACAATTTCTTAGGAATAGGCACTTGTCAAATTCTGGCCAATAAGATGTGAGAGGAACATAGTGGGGGCATTTCTAAGGATGTTTTTGCTTGTTCAAAACATTTTTTTAATTTTTCCAATAGCTATCATCCTGTGTGGCTGTGGTACCTGAAACTGATACACTCATGTAACCAACAGCACAATAGTTAACATGACACACGGGAGGGGGGAGCCAAGAAATGGCACTGATAGCTTCATGCTCCATGCTGCCTACATGGAACCTGCCCTACCCTGAACCTGTTCTGACTCTGGATTGTGTGTTACTTCTTAAGATAATAAATCTTATTGTTTAAAAAAAAGAAAAAGAAAAAAAGGGGAGGATATCAGAATCAATCACGGGGCTGGGGTTATGGCTCAGTGGTAGAGTGCTTGCCTAACCCATGTGAGGCACTGGGTTTGATCCTGAGCACCACATAAAAATAAAATAAAGATATTGTGACCACCTACAACTAAAAAATAAAAAAAGAATCAATCATGCTTGCAAAACACTGGATTAAGAACACTGAAACAAGTGTCTTTACCACAGAATTTCTCAGAACATTAATATAATAATGTACATTGTAAAACTTCAAGAATTTTGTTTTTTCCAAATTCATGTGACCACCAAATATTCCTCTGGTCTTTTCTCTCTCTTTTTGAGGTATACCTAAAAGGATCTACCAGAATTGTTAATGGATCATTATTTGGGAAACTGACCTTTTGGGGAAGTGGAGGTACTGATTTTTTACCAGAAGAAATCAAAAGAGTATATGACTATTATGATACAGTATGGTGTTGATAGAGCACTGTAGGCAGAGAAAAGTGATCTGGGGGGCTGGGATTGTGGCTCAGCAGTAGAGCACTCACCTAGCATGGTTGAGGCACTGGGTTCGATCCTCAACACCACATAAAAATAATAAATAAAAATAAAGTATTGTGTCCACCTACAACTAAAAAATATTTTTAAAAAATGTGATCTGGGAATCTAAAGAATCACTGTCATTCTATGAGGTTCTACTCAGAAAGGCAGGTGTGTTTCACATTATATGTTAATACTAGTGAATTTTAAGAGGGATTCTGTGATCTCGCCAAATGGCTATAGGAAAAAATAAATAGCCTTACTTGATTAGTAATGATCGTCAGGAGCATAGAAGAGGCAGACATTTATTGCTCATCTAGTAAATCATCTAATTAAGTGTTAAAGATACAGAGGGGCATTTCTGCCTGCATGGTGTTCAAGGGTTAATGAAAAAGGACAAGGAACCATTAAAATGAGTCTAAAGTGGCAATTGTGATAAATACAATGAAGGAGAGGTACTTGGTGCCACGGAACATATAAAGGTGGAAGACAGAAAGCTACTGTGCCAACATGATGACTACAGTCTGAAGGAAGAAGAAAAGAGGTTAAAAGGTAAAGGGGACAGAGAGTGGAACACTAGACACGGATACAACCACACATGAAGTCACTATAGATGGAAGGAGCCTGGCACTGCAAAGTCTAGGGACATAGCATGAGGAGTAAAGGTAATTATGACAGATTAGGCTACAAGGCTTGGAAGAACATCAGGACACTACTGAAGGGTTTTAATTAAATATGTTGCTAAAGAGGTTTATGACTAGGCTTGCATTTTTAAAGAATAAATTAAAAGGCAAGATTGTAATCATCTAGGTGGGCCATGATGTTAGATGGGACCAAGCAGGACAGTTGGAAAGAAGAAAATGGATGCAAGGTACTCAAGAGATAAGAAGACAGGACTTGATGATGAGGTGCATATGGGTATGAGGAGGAGATGTCCTGAAGGACCTTTAGGATTCCAGCTGTGGGACATAACTTTCAGAGGTGCCATTCACTGCCACAGAGAAAAGACAAATAGAGACACTGATCACAAGATGTCTTAGACTTGAATTTCAGATACTACTAGGACTGCCATATGGAAATGTCAAGTTAAGCAGTTGAGTCTGAGGAATAGCCCTCAAAGTGTTCAACGTAGAGATGGCTATTGGAAGTGCTCAACATGAGACTACCTAAGAAAGAGAAATCAAAAAATAAGACCTCAAGAATGACCAAGATTAAAATTTGGAAAACAAACCAGCCATCTCAGGTCAAAATCCCAGAAAGGTATACTAAAGTAGAAAAAAATTAAAAACATCAGTAAAAACACATGGAAATTCCTGGAATACTGAAGACATTAATTTCATGTCTAATAAGTTGGCAAATCCCATATGCAACTCTCAGGCTTATAATTCTATGAGTTGATTTGTATAGGAAGAAGAGGTGGTGTGTATGCAAAGGCTTAGGTTCGAGAACAGAAACCAGAGGGTCCTGGCTTGATCCCAGGGGCTATTCTAGGCCAGATGGAGAGAAGACAAGGCCAGAAAAAAGAAAAGAGGAGAAGAAGGAGGAAGCGGAGGAGAATATGTCTTTACAAGAGGTGCAAACAGGGGCATAAATTCCTCAGGTTCCACAAGGTTAAAAAAAATATTTTAAACATGTCTGAGTGAGAAAACCAGCAACATTCCAAGCTTCTACAAAGCACATGATATGGTTTTGGCTCGAGATAAACAAAAGGAGCAAGTATTCATGAATATACAGCTCTGGGGATGGAGCCAGTGGTACTCCAACAAGAAACACACCGCCAGTAGTAGTACAGAAACCTCCCTCAAAAACTTTGCAGGCACCAAGAATGGAAGAACCTAAGTGAGATTAAGGGTACTGCAAAATGTTAAGATTCTTATGAGCAGAGAGTATCTCAGCAATTTTAGTTAATACTATTGCATAAACTCAAGTGAGAACTACAGACATTCATATTACTTTAGCAATAAATATTTGTAAATTAATTTCCCAAACAGTGTATTTGTTATGGTTTAGATATTGGATGTCCCCAAAAAACTCATGTGTGAGACAATGAAAGAAGGTTTAGAGGTAAAATGATTGTGTTATAGGAGCCTTAACCCAATCAGTGGATTAATCCCCTGATAGGGATTAACTGAGTAGTCACTGAAGACAGGCTGGAGGAAATAGGTCATCGGGGGCTTTTGGGGTTTATATTTTGTATCTGGCAAGTGGAGGGTCTCTCTCTCTCTCCTCTCTCCTTCTTGGTGCCATGTCTCCAGCTGCTTTCCTCCATCACACTCTTCTGTCAAGATGCCCTGCCTCACTCACCTGGAGCCCTGAGGAATTGAGATGGTTTTCTATGGACTGGGACCTCTGAAACTGTGAGTCCCAAAATGAACTTTTTCTCCTCTAAACAGTTTACTAAAAACTCACTAAAACAGCATTCAATGCTAAAATAGAAAGTTTATTAAATGGATCCTAGTAGCCAAAACAAGTTCATGCGTCTTATCCAAAAAACAAAAGCACAATGCACTCCTTTTTTTCCTCCTTGACCTCAAGAGGCATTTTACTTTGAGTTACTGTATTCATTTCTCTTTACATCTGGCTTGTGGCTATTCATTCATACAAGTAATCCCAGACTAACAAAGGTACCAGGACTAGCTATTATCTAGAGGAGCTAGTAAGTGCTGGCTAGCTCCAGGGTCAGAGCAGGCATACCTCAAAACTCCTAAGTACTTTCTCTCAAAGCAGCACGTGAGCTGAGAAGCCCACCCAAACACACCCAAATCTATTGGATTTTCTGGAAAGCACCACTGTGTTTGAAGAAACTACAGAAGCACACAGCCCAAGACTAAAATAGGGTGTGGCTTGGTCCTAAATCCTTGCCCTCAGGGATCCAGGAGAACTTCAGAGAAGGGCTGCAAAGCTTCCATCTAAACAATCAATCCATCCTGGCTTGGAAGGTAACCTAACAGAGAAGAGTAAAAAATCCAAATTCTCCATTTACAAATTTTTTCTTTCAAAAGTAAAGTTGTAATTCAAAACAAAACAACACACAAACAAAAACAAAAAAACCTAAGTTTGGATGCACTCATTTAAATACTAACAGCCTTCCATAGACACTATTCTCTACAACCTGAACCTTTAGCAGCAAATCTGCTGAGTCATCTTTTTTAGTACAACTGTACACCATTTCTGGCTACAAGGAAGCATACATTTTAGGAAATCTAGGGCACTTCCTACCCCTACAATGATATACTTGGAAAATGAAACCTAAAATATTTTTAAGCAGGCAACATTAATTACCAGAAAGACATCATAGTATTCTCCCCGCAAAAAAAAAAAAAAAAAAATCAGTTTAAGAATCAAAAGAGTTAAAAATAACCCCCCTGGGAATGACCAGAATTAAGAAGGCTCAAAGGAGAACATTCCAGTTTCAAGGCTTTAGTCTTACATTTGTATATCAAGAGTGTGATCCTTAGGTTGGGTCTGAATGTATTGTTTAAAAGGAATATAAAGCCATTCTTTCTGTCACAGAAGAGATGTGTCTGAAGAAGGATCTCAGGAGTTCCCAGAGAAAAAAGGGAACTTGACTCAGAACCAGTGGGGTTCTTGGCATGGAGTTACCTGACAGAAAAGAACTGCAGCAAGCACCCAGTCAAAGGAATAGAAATAAGTTTAGTTAGGAAAACAGATCCATATTCAAGGGAGAATGGTGGCAATCTCAAGAGAGAGGCACTTTGGGGTAAAGCAAGGAATTCACATTCTGCAGGCTAACTCCAGAGGGAGAAACAGCAAATAGTTGGTGTGGGGTGTTAATATTTGCAGGGCGCAACGGCACAAGCCTGTAATCCCAGCCTTTAGGGAGGCTGTAATCCCAGCCTTGACAGGAGAATCGCAAATTCAAAGCCAGCCTCAGCAATGGCGAGGCGCTAAGCAACTGAGTGAGACCCTGTCTCTACATGAAACACAAAAGAGAGCTGGGGATGTGGCTTAGTGGTCAAGTACCCCTGAGTTCAATCTCTGGTACCAAAAAAAAAAAAGGAAGTTCTCCTGGATACCCTTGACTAGAGGTAGAGCCAGGGTGGAGCTTCTCACCAGGTTTTCCTGAGTTTCCCAGTTGCCCTCCAGTTCCCAGGGCCTGTCACTCTGGAGTAGCAATTGTTTATAGGTGCTTTCTGCATTTCAATGGTCCTTGGGTACTTCCTTTGAGACACAGTATCTCTCCCTTTATTCCCAAATTCCTATCTCATTGAGAACACTCTTGAGACTTTCTGTAATGGTAACCAATGATATCAAACATCAAAGAAAAATCTCACACTTTTTTTTTTTTTGGTATTGGGGATTGAACTCAGGGCACTCGACCACTGAGCCACATCCCCAGCCCTATTTTGTGTTTTATGTAAAGACAGGGTCTCACTCAGTTGCTTAGGATCTCGCCATTGCTGAGAAAAATCTCACTCTTAAAATTTATTCCTCTAGTCTCCATTCACACAGGTTCATTACCTCTCACTTTTGATCACTATAGCCACACAGTATTTCTCCTTTGAAGTCCAGCAGAATCACATTTCCTTTTAACATTTCTAAAGCTGAGCTCAGAAGCTATCACTCCTGTACTCAGAGACTAAAATCTCTCTCCCATTTGAAGACTTCTACAACCTGGCCAAAACTTCCTTTCCAATCCCAGCTTTTGTGATTCATCTCATATTCTCACTAGCAATTCAAATCTCAAATGGTACATGTACTCTGTCTCTAAAACAGTTTTCTGGATTCTTTTAACAAATTACAAAAATATATATTGCTTCCTTTAGACAATTTTGCCAAATTCAAATACACACTTGCCTCATTTCCTAGGATACATTTGCTTCATTTGATTGGTTTTTTTTTTTAATGTTCCATGTATTCTACCTTCCTACTTTGAAGTCATCACTATTCACATATAACTTTGTCTTAATGTAAGTTGTCTTTAATTCCCCAACCTTAAGGAAGAGTTTTTTCCTAACAGAAAACAGTAAAAATCAACAACTTCCCTTTATGTGTAATCACTGTTTATAAATCAAGAGATGATACGTACCCCACAACGCTGGAGGCTGTAGCAGGAAGATCACAAGTTCAAGGCCAGCCTCAGCAATTTAGGGAAACTGTTTCAAAACAACAACAAAAAAAGGGCAGGGGGGTGTAGCTTAATAGTACAGAACTCCTGGGTTCAACCAAGTACTGAAAAAAATTATAGGTATTAAAAACTTCTTTCTGAATATACATTTCTATTTGCTTATATGTGCTGGAAGAATAAACAGCAACTATTAATGGAGACTGCTTATAGGGAAGGGAGATGTTTTTCATTGTTTACCTTTCTAAATGCTTTGATTTTATTAATCATGTTATTGTACAACCTATAAAAATTAAAGTATTATGCATGGTATGAATTTTAAGTATGATGTCCCTTATAGCACAAGGAATTAGGAAGAATCCTATGATTTAAGGGATTTTCTAAACACCATATTACTCAAAAAAACATTTTTCTCATTGGTCACCACACTTAAATCTTCTAGTTAAAATGCTAACAAATATTCTGAAGACAGTAAATACATTGTGCCATTATCCATTATCAAATTATTGAGGATTAGTTTAGCATATTAGCATAAAAAAGGAAAGCCACAAAGAGGCTATGTATAGTCTCCCTAATTCCTGTTTTTCTTCCTTTTCCCCTCAAGTAACTAAATTAAGTTTACTTTACTCAAAGAATGTTTGTATTAGTCAAAGAACCCATTTAGGAATCCTAGAAGTCTAACCCAGGCCAACTAGAGCAGTTGATTGCTGTCTGAATGTTTTTACTGTCTGTAAACATCTGCCTTCCCATCCAGGGTTCTCTGTCATTCTGATCTACTCAGACTAAGAGGGCAGGGACAGGGAGGATTCTTGTTCATGGCTGAATCCTCCTCAACCCCACAAACCATACCATGCACTTATAAAAAAAATCATCCAAGCTCTTAATGCTCCCTTTAGCAAGACTCTATCCCTCCCTAGGAAACTGGTTGAAATTTCAAATCTAAAAATGTCAGCTGGATACTTAAATTTGTTCGCATCAAAATCTGCCTACTGAGAGTGTACTTTGTGCCTGGCACTGGCACTCAGAAACTAAGAGGCAATAAATTAGTTAACACGTTCAGAACATGAGATGTGTAGCACACATTCAATAAATGCTTTATTAATTACACTGGATGAACTTCTTGAACTTTTCTATCTGGCTGAACTTTGGAGACTTTCATTAATGTTTTCTTCACGTGTCCAGGACCTTTAGTTTCCTGTATACTACTAATCACTCAACTTTTGTGGATGTTCTCGAATCAGCCCTGCAACCCTCATTAATTAATTGCTTATTTAATTTAATTTTAAGAGGTATAAGTCAGGAAGTACCTAGAGTAAAAATGTTAAGTGTCTGAAGAACTGATATGCTAGACAGCTTGATTTAATTATTTCACATTATATTCATAAATCAGATCACCTTTTACCTTAAAAATAAACACAACTATAAACTGCCAATTTAAAATAATTTTTAAAGTATCTACTAAACTGTAAAAGAAAAATGTCTATAGACAAGTGACAGAAAAGTTGTTTAAGAAGTTATTCTCTCTTACCTTCCTATCATGGAAATCTAAAAAATATTTCCCTCTTCTCCATTATAAGATGCACTTTGAATTGCTGGTCTCATAATGATAATAAGTTCCTAAACCATTAATTTATACTTGTCCTATTTCTCTTGCTTTTGCTTTGGTGAGATCAGAAACTAGGGTCAAGTAACTATGGCTAGTGAATCTGACATCAGACTCAAGCAAGTTAACTGGCTTGTAGAATACCAAACACAACCTTGGGCTAGGACCATTGTACTATGAAGGCCCACTCAGCAAAGCTGGGTTAACATCTGTCACCCTAGGAGCTGGCCAGCAACACAGCATCACAGTTCCAGTCTGCTGGCCTATAACAAAGTCCAAGTTTTTCTAAAGTTGGGCCCAGGTATCAACAGTCAAGGCTTCAGTATCAACTTTCTGATCTTACACAAAAGCTTTGCTAGTACCTAAAAATTCGACTAGACATTTGGGATGCTATTTCTATCTGGGATAAAAGCAATTTTTATTACTTTAACCAAGAGTGGTTCCCATTGGTTAAATTCAAATTCATGAGACATGTCTAATACTAGATTAATTGGAAGGGAAAAGCATTAGGTTAGTGACCACAAACAGACCAAATTTTTTTCATTATCGTCAGCAAACATTTGAGGAGCCCTCAGTTCCCACTAGGTGCAAAGGATAACAAAAGGTGTCAATTATAGGTCCTGACTTCTTGGGGTTTACAATTGATCATAATATGGTAAAGAATTCAAACACCTTTAGACATGAAAACACTTTTGCCCTTTCAGTTTAGATTTCTCTAGTTACTTGCTTTTAACAGTATCTGTGTTGTTTTCTTCTACTGAAAGAAGCCAAGAAGGAAAAAAAAGGTGGGGGAAATATGGGTAGATAAAAGGATGGATCCCAGTGTCTGCATATCTAGCTTAGACTGGAAAATTCAACATGCATAAAAATAAAAAAAGATTCTTTTCTTTGTGCAGAATCCAGATTTCTGTAGTAGTCACTGTTATTCTAAGACGCTCCATTTGGTTCACTGCTAAACAGCCTCCTCCTCCACATATGTTAAATGACCTGTGTGGTCCAGCTCCTACCCCCACATAAATGACAGATATCTTATACTACACCACATGCTTATGCTTCCCATCCTTCCATTCATAAAGAAGAGAACATTTCTTAAAAACACAAGCTACCGCAAATACAGCAAACCAGAGGCTCAATTAACTAGTCCCAGCACCATAAAGAAAACAAATATGCATTTCAATTCTCAGTAATATATAACTTTGAAAATAAATTCCTAATTGTATATTTTCTTACTTAAAACTATTATAGGAATTCAAGTTCAAAAAGAATGACCAATAATCACTTTCCTTAGATTATATTTCCCTTCGCTAGTATCTGAAATCTTGGAGTGGTATACAGGAAAGACTATACCTGTTGCTTCATTTTCTGTCACCTGCCAAGTAATCTTCTTAAAAATTCTTCTATGAGGGACTGGGATAGTAGCTCAGTGGTAGAGCACTTGCCTTGCATGCGTGAGGCCCTGGGTTTGATCCTCGGCACCACATACAAAGCAATAAAATAAAGACATTGTGTCCATCTATAACTAAAAAAATATTTTAAAAAAATTCTTCTATGAAACCATCTTTCTAGATGATAATTCAAATTTTACCTACATAGAGGTACAAGTGAGCTGCAAAATGTGGGAGAATGCATTCTGCAGGAAATAGTGGTAATCTACAACATGAGGCTTCCAGACCCTCAGAGATGGCTAACAATACCATGATTTTGACCCTTATCTCACCATTTAAACTTCCTTCCCCACAGTACTAGTCACTCTTACTCACTTATCTCTTAATCATATGTGTGTATGTATGTATGTATTTTTTATTTATTTATTTTTGGTACCAGGGGTTGAACCCAGAGGCACTCAACCACTGATCCTGATCCCCAGCACTGTATTTATTTTGAGACACGGTCTCACCAAGTTTCTGAGGCTGGCTTTGAACTTGTGATCATTCTGCTTCAGTGAGCTGCTGGGTTTACAGGTGAGTACCTGACTTCTTAATCACATTTTGTTTAATAAGCATTTATCATTACCCCAAAATATCTATTTATTGTCTGGTCCTTCACAGGAATATAACCTCCAGAGAGAATAACTTTTCTGTCTTGTCAGTTGAATCCTAGCTTCCAGAATACAGGAGAACACATAGAAAATGCTCATTAAGTATGTACTGAAAGAATTATAACTTGTCACACTATTCAAGAACTGAGACATCTTTTATAGATCTATAAACGAACAGGCAACATCTTATTACTATAGAAAAAACAAAAGGAAAACATTATCTGTTCACCAACTCTTGCTACATAAGAAATGAAAAATGAACAGCTAAGTGAAAACTTTTAAGAGAAATAATCATTATGGATTTGAGGAACCACTTATGTAACCAAGAGTCTCCTACTCCTTACTACACCAAATTATCAAACAGAGGAAGGATGCCTGATGCCTCCCTTGCCTTCAAACCTTCAGTCATTACTTCAGCACACCATTCTGACTGACAGAATCTGGGAAGAGTCATTTTAAAGGAGAGTGTGATGCTTTTTTACAGATAAGTAAGCAGTTCATGTTATAAGTAAATAAAAACCCTGGGGATGATGGTCACTCTAACAAACATTCTTGTGAAATTGAGCCACTGCCATTTCACTGACCCCAAAGTGCTTGAGCAGTTTCAGTTTAATGATGGTATCATTCAGTCAAGCAGTGAACATCAAGCTACAACACAATAAGGTTCCTTTTAAGGGATTATAAAAAGATAAGAAGTAGAGAAAATAATGGGTTTGGCACTCAAGAAAAGCTCATTTAAAATACAAATCTTTGCTATATTTCCTAATCACAGCCCCCATGTCCCAGACCTCGCTGCATAACTTGTCTTTCTTTGAAACTACAGCGATTGCCATCCGGTTCCTAGTTATCAACGTGGTGGAAGACAGGATGGAGTGGTAGGAAGTGTGCACAGGCTTTGGTGTGAGATACTAGGTGGGTGACCTAAAAAAGTTTCCTCACCTATAAATGATGTAACGCTACCTCCCAACAAAACTGGTTTCGAGAACCAAACAGGCTCGCCAGTGTTGAGTGCGGTGCCTGGGGTACAGTGAAAGCTGTACAGGTTCTCCCAGGCAACACACCAACTCCCCAACTGCACAGCAACATCGAAGATTCGGCATGACTGTTCGGCAATCACGGCTGTGACTGAGGATGGTGGATGAGTAACTACAGAGCCTACCCAATGCCCTGCATCTCCCCCAAACCCACGGAGCCTGGAGCCGCCTCGTGTGGGCCCACACACCTCGTCCGTTCCTCTCGGGTTTCCAGCTACCCAGAGGGGCCCGGGAGGGCGAGGAAGCCATGCCGCGGCCCGTGGGGTCTTGCAGAGCTGGAGGTTCGCACCGGAAGCTGGCGAGCGGGCTGAGGCCGCGGGCGCGCGAGGCAGCTGAGAGGGGTACTCACCCTCAGCGGGCAGCTGGCGGCAGCCGCCAGCCGGCTCCAGGCGGCGACGAAGTCGGGCGGCGGGGCGCAAGGGCTCCGGCAGACTAGAGCGAAGAGGGTCCCCAGTAGGAAGGCGGCCGCGGCGCAGCTCAGGTACAGGCTGAGCCGGAGCAGGACGGTGCACGGCCCCGCGCCTCCCGCCGCCTCCCAGCAGCCGGGCCCCAAAAAGGAGAGGGCCACGGCGGCGAGGGCGGCCACGGCCACCGGCACCCACCAGCAACCGCCACCCGGACCCCTGGCCGCCGCCGCCGCCGCCGCCGGGGCGTTCTCCAGCAACTCCGGCCGCTGGCCGCCCGCGAAGCCTGGGGCAGGATGGCCGCCGGTGCCCGCGGCCGGCGCGGGGCTGAGGCCGGTGCTGCTGCTGTCGGTGGCATCGGGGTGCATGCTGCTTCCTGTGCGGCTAAGGACAGGCACATCTCCTGCCCTGCTGTTCCCCGGTGCTGCCCTGCACAGTGGCCTCTGCGCGGCACCTCCCCGCCACGCCGCTCCCGCCGCCGCTCCGGAGGCAAGGGGAGCCGGTTCTCATGCCCCAGCCGGTGGCCCTCGGAGGGAACGGCTCCAACAGATTCTGCTGAGCCCCTCCCAGCGGCCCCTCAGCGCCGCCAGCCGGCGCCGGGCCCGCAGCTGCCCGGCCAGGCGCGCCCAGGTAGCGGGACCGTGTTGTGACTGAAGCCTGCGCTGCCTGACGCGGGGCGGGGGCAGGGGCGGGGGCGGCCCCTGAGTGCGTGCCAGGAGGGGGCGGAGGGTCACCGCGGCCCCAGAGTGACAGCTGGGAGGTGCCAGCCACCCACCCGCGGTGCGGGGGCGGGGTCGGTAGGCCGCTGCCCCTCGCGGGGAGGGAGGCAACCAATCGCAGGGAACACTGCTCTTTCCCGCGCTCCCCCTCTTTTTTACTCCCCCAGGATACCGTCTGTTGATGGAAAATTTTGCTGCAGGTGTCAGGAACATTTTAAATTCTCTAACTCAGGTAGGTGATCCCTTCATTCAGCCTTCTGATCATCACCTACAGGTAACTTCCTAACCTTCCTTACAGCCCCTCAAATGTCTGCCTTGTTTTCGCCCGCTCTTTAAACGAAAACCATTAATATTCCTCACTTTTAACAATTTTCCACTAACAAACTCCTGCCCACCCACTGCCTTAGGTAAGGAATCAGGCAAATGTGGAGTAAAGGAAACTTGCTATTCCTACTTACGGAAAGGCGGAAGAAATCTGCCTGGTGCCAGAGGGTGTACACAACTGCCATAATTAGTTTAGCTCCAATTCTGTATTTTTTTTGTTGCCAACTGTTCGGTGCAAATGCTGTTACCCACGCAAACGAGAGTGGTCCAGATAATTTCTATATTACATATTTATCATGATGCTTTCTGAGAAGATAGATGCCAATAGGCTACACAAACCAGGTAACCACAGTAATGCTAAGACCAATAAAGTAACAGATGTATCTTTACTGGATAATGGAAATAAAAGAACTCTGAAGAGATTATTTAAAAAGTAGGAAAGGGCTGGGGTTGTGGCTCAGTGGTAGAGTGCTCACCTAGCACGTGTGAGGCATTGGGTTCCATCTTCAGGACCACATAAAAATAAAGTTATTTTTAAAGCATTTTAGCAAGAGAAGCATAAGAAATAAAGATAAAGATATAGGAAACATTAAAGGTCAAAAGCCTAAGAACTCTCTCCATGCCACTTTAATGAATGATTTAAATATTTTTAAACTTCTTTTGTTTTCCAATAAATCGATTTACATTCAGCTTTCCTTGGCGCATATAAGAAAAATAAGGATTAAAATGTATTTTCAGATAGTGTGACTATAATGTGTTTTTCTATAAGGAATCACTCCACCCGTGAATAAGTATTATTACTGTTATTTCAACAAAGGGGAAATTTAACATTAAACATTATTTAGAAGTAAAAAATTAAGTATTATTCAAGAGGTTATTCAAAAGAAAATACACTGGTGTCCATAGGCATGTACAGTTCACCTAGGCATTCATTTCCTGTCTTAATAATAATTTCTTTGGAATGGCACATGGATTCCAAACGGGAAAGAAGTAAGTCTAAAAATAATCTTTGATGGTTAAACGAAATGGTATGCAAGTGAATTATTTTATGTATCTATATAAAAACAAATTCATACTTTTCATTTTTATAAAACTGTTTGTTTTGGTACTGGGGATTGAACTCAGGGATACTCGACCACTGAGCCACATCCCCAGCCCTATTTTGTGTTTTATGTAGAGACAAGGTCTCACTGATTTGCTTAGCACCTTGCTGTTGCTGAGGCTGGCTTTGAACTTGCGATTCTCTGGTCTCCACCTCCCAAAGTGCTGTGATTACAGGCCTGCGCCACCTCACCAGGCTAAACTTTTTGTTTTTAATACTAATTGGTATTCGTGGAAAATTTCATTCTCTCTTATACTTCCTAAGTCAAAAATGAGAACTAAGCCGGGCGCCGTGGCTCACGCTTGTAATCCCAGCACTTAGGGAGGCTGAGACAGGAGAATTGCGAGTTCAAAGCCAGCCTCAGCAACGGCGAGACACTAAGGAACTCAGTGAGACCCTGTCTCTACATAAAACACAAAATAGGGCTGGGGATGTGGCTCAGTAGTGGAGTGTCCCTGAGTTCAATCTCCAGTACCAAAAAAAAAAAAAAAAAAAAAAAAGAACTAGTACCTCATGCCAAATGTGATTTTGCCATGCCAAGGTGATGGCATCAAAAGTAGTAACTAGCCAGGCGCAATGGCCCACACCTATAATCCCAGTGACTCAGGAGGCTGAGGCAGGAAGATCACTAATTAAAGGCCAGCCTCAACAATTTATCAAGGCCCTAAGCACCTTAGTGAGATGCTGTCTTAAAAAAATAAAAATAAAAGAACTGGGGATGTGGCTCAGTGGTTAAGTTTCCCTGGGTTCAATCCCTAGTGCCAAAAATGACAACAACAACAACAAAAGGAACTTTCATAATCTCCTGTCCTTTTTAAAAAAATAAAAGCAGTATAACTATTTTAAGTAAGCACTTTTTCCTGTAAAATAGTTAATATTTATACATTGGGGAGCCTCAAAGTGTACCTTACAAATCCAAATTATTTCATATAAAGACTAGTAGCTTATTATCAGTAATTATATCAATATTTTTGTCACAAGCAGGGACCATATGAAGATATTTTGTTTTCCAATTTAAACCCATAGTTCACAGTGATAGTTACTAACTGAACACTTACTGTGTACCAGATACTATTCTAAGCATTAGAGATCCTTCACTTCATATAACAATCCTGATAGAGATTATCTCCATCTACACATGGGGAAATTGAGGCACAGGAAGTAAATTAACTTGTTCACAAAGCCAATAAATAACAGAGCTAGGACTCCATTATCACTCTGGATTTGCTTCAGACTTTGTACATTTAACCACTATATACAGTACTTCTTAAAAACTGTGAATTAGTCATCCCATATTACAGGAAAACAGGAAAAAAAAACCAGGGTTTAAATACATGAGCTAAGACCTGTATTACATGTTTAAAAGTGTTTAGTTGTGTTGTTTTGTGAGAATAAGCACCACCTTAGCTAGCCCTGACAAGAGCCAAGGGATTATAATTTGGACTAGTAAAGGGAAAACTGGCTGACATTTATGGAGAGCCCAGGTCTGTAACTCATAATGATCTTTCTAATACATTAGTACATTTTTCCTGAGTAATGCAGAACTGGAGCAATGTAAACCCACAGTCAGAAAATGGCCTTGGGGCTGGGGATATAGCTCAGTTGGTAGAGTGCTTGCCTCCTATGCACAAGGCCCTGGGTTCCATCCCCAGCATCACAAAAAAAAAAAAAAAAAAAAGCCTCAAGACACATTCTATATTGCTGCTAAGTCAGCACTTAACTTAGCAGATAGTAGATAGACCTCTACCCTATACAAGGTTTGAAGAACACTGAGAGGTAAAGCAAGATTAGGGATGTGTTAGTCAGCTTTTCATTACTGTGACTAAAATCCCTGACAAGAAAAATTTATTTTGGATCATTTGTTCAGTCCATGGTCAGCCGACTGCATTTCTAGGCCTGAGATGAGTCAAAACATTAGGGCAGAAGGGTATGGTAGAGGAATGCTGCTCAGCTCATGGCAGCCAAGAAAGCAGAGAGAGGAGCCAGGGACAAGATGTAAAATCCCCAAGGGGACTCCCCCAGTGACCCACTTCCTCCAGCTCTCCCACCTGCCTACAGTTACTACCCCTTAATCCATTGGAAGGATTAACCCATTTGATGGATTAATAATTTGAATGGACAAATCCACGGATTAGGTCATATTTCTCAATTTAATCATTTCACTTCTGAATATCGCTACATCATTTTTTGTGAGGACACTTCATAATCAGTTCATAACAAGAGTGCATAAGAGAATACCTAGGATAGGAAGTTACTGAGGGAGATGAGGTCCTAAAACAAGGTTTTTTGGTTTGGTTTGGTTTGGTTTGATTTGGTACTGGAGATTGTACCCAGGGGTGCTTAAATCACTGAGCTACATCCTCAGCCCTTTATATTTTTTATTTTGAGACAGAGTCTCACCAAGTTGCTTAGGGCCTAAGTTGCTGAGGCTGGCTTTTGAACTTGAGATCCTTCTCTCAGTTGCTGGGATTACAGGTGTGTACCACTGCGCCTGGCTAAATCGGGTTTTAAAAACAATCTAGGTGTTCCTTTCCAGTAGTCAGTGTTGAGTTCTAACAGTTATAATGGAGGGTAAGGGTTTCCTTATGTGTAATCCTTATTGCTGATGAATTCTGACAAGCCTGTTGAATGCTCCATAAGGTTGCCTTAACTAGTCCCTTATCTAAGATGGGATCTGCCTTAATGCCTAAGGATAAATTAATAAGGGAAAATTTGACAGTTTCTAAATGCTAGACAGTGTAAGCAGGTAGATAACACCTGATCTTTATCTAAGTGTATGATGCATCTTTCCCCTTCACTATTGGTTTGTTTCTCCTTGAGTCCCTTGGCCCACCTTAGAGATAGTCACAGGATTGGAGAGAAAACCACAATGTCTGTCCTTGGCCACTTTTAGGGAAATTGTGAATAAAGACATTGACATAGTCCAGAAACCTAGATAGCATTCTAGTTTCTTCCACCTATTCACTGTAAGACCTTAACAAGTCAGTTAACCTTTT
This sequence comes from Geosciurus inauris, assembly GCA_004024805.1. NCBI lineage: Eukaryota > Metazoa > Chordata > Mammalia > Rodentia > Sciuridae > Geosciurus > Geosciurus inauris. The sequence continues at coordinate 113,602 of PVHX01005336.1, forward strand.
TCTTATAACCTCAAAAGAAAAGTTGTGATTTGTGGAAAATATATGTGAGAGAAGAAATTTATTGCCAAACTTTAAAAAGGGAAAGTAAAAAATCATAAAATGCAATAAAAGCAAATGATAGACTGCTAAACCTGGAAGGAAACTTACTATAGTATTGCTTATAGGAAAATGAATCTCTGAATGTAACTTTAAACATATATATATATAT
>PVHX01005337.1:0-113614 GCA_004024805.1 Geosciurus inauris
TTGTAAGGTCTTTTTCGGTTTCTTTCAAGTTCTGTAGTTTTCATTGTAGAGGTCTTTTACCTCTTCTGTTAGATTGATTCTTCCCAAGGTTTGTTTTTGTTTTTTTTTTTTTTTTTTTTTTTTTTTTTTTTTTTTTTGAGGCTATTGTGAATGGTATAGTTTTCCTAATTTTTTTTAGCAGATTCATCATTGGAATAGGCACATGATTGATTTTTTGGGTGTTGATTTTGAATCCTCCTACTTCACTGAATTCATTTATGAGCTCTAGAACTCTTCAGGTCTTCTCAATATAGGATCATGTCATTGGTGAACAGGGATAATTTTAGCACACAGTTCACAATAGCTAAGCTATGGAGCCAACTTAAGGGCCCTTCAACAGATGAATGGATAAAAAAAGTGTTATATATACACAATGAAATATTACTTGGCCATAAAGAAGAATGATTTTATGGTATTTGCTGGTAAATGGATGGAACTGGAGAGTATCCTGCTAAGTGACATAAACCAGTACCCAAAAGTCAAAGGTTGAATGTTTTATCCTGTATGTGGAAGCTAATCCACAATAATGGAGTGGGGAGGGAGATGGGGATTAAAAAAAAGGGAGGGGGGCTGGGATTATGGCGCAGTGGTAGCGTGCTCGCCTAGCACGCATAAGGCACTGGGTTCGATCCTCAGCACCACATAAAAATAAAATAAAGATATTCTGTCACCTATAACTAAAAAATAAACATTTAAAAAAAAAAAAGGAAGATCAGTCATGTAGACAAAGGGGGAATAAAGGGAAGGAAAGAGGGAGGAGAGACAGAATAAGGAAAGATAGCTGAATGAATCTGACCTAACATTCTTATGTATATATATGAATATTCCACAGTGAATTTCACTAGCATGTACATACACAAAACACTAAAAATGAAGAAAAACAAAAACAACTACTACTATAAGTAAATAACAAAGACCGGGGAGTAGAGGGAAGGGAACAGGGAGTGGGAGGAAGAAAGTGGCAGTACTGGGGACTGAATTAGAACAAATTACATTCTATACTTTTATAATTGTGTCCAAATGAATTATGTTGTCATGTATAACAAAGAACCAATTTAAAGACTAAAAAAAAAAAAAGGGACTATTGGTGGAGGCCAGTGGCCTTAAGAGGATTTATACCCAGTAGAACAACTCTGTGCAAAGAGTTAACTAGGTAATTTAGTGAGAAGAGAGCATTCTAACAGTGTTATTCTTCATTTTATCCTCTTTAGCATTATTTTGACAACCTTGTGGAATATTTATTTGTGGATGACTCATAAATAAGGATAAAAAGATAAATCCCATTAATGAAATCAAGACTGAATCAGGCTGAGGTTTAAATAATTATACTTAACAAGAGAAAATATATTTAGGTTCCAAAATTAATTATTTGAACTCAGGTAGGGAGCAAATGTGGCTTCATAGTATTTTGTCAAAAAAAGGAGTATTCAATTGACCACAGTCTTAATATGAACTAATGATTTTATGTGGTATTAAGATGCAGGCAGAAAGAAAAAGATCGTGGGGCTCATCCTGGGTTGGTGGTGTGCTTGTTGGACATAATTTCCAGGGCCTAATAATGGAAATAATTTCCAGGGCCTAATATGGACATAATTCCATAATCACCTTCAGAGATTGATTCATTAGGTCAGTAGAAAGTCCTGAAAATCTGCTTGCTTGAAAAGTCTCTTAAATGATTTCATTGGAATCTAAAGATAGATTGCTTTACATTCTGTATTTACATTTGCTATAGGTGCTATTCCTTTCTGGTATAGACATCAAGGTGGGAGATAAACACCTTGCACTTTCACTCTAGGTAGGAAATAGATGGCAACAATTTAAGAAAACAGTAATTTCAGGTTTTCATAAGTTTTTAGGACAATTGTATTATTATTATTTAGTCAGTAAGAGAACTGGTCTCTGAATCTCATATATATCAAATGGTTTGTGTTAGAAATTATGTGTTATACTAGTTAAGAGATGGGGCTGGACTTGCAGAATTCTTGAAATCGTTTGTATGAGATATGACAGAATTAATAGTAATCTTCCTATGACTGAAAAGCACAATTAAGAATTTTGGTACTTGACTACCATTGGTTTGAGGGTATAAGTATACCTGTTCTAGACAAAGGAAATAAGAAGAGGCAGAAAAGAAAATGATGGAAGTGATGAAATGTTTTAAGAATGAAATAGTGTGTTATGTGAAGACTTTTATTTTTGTTCTTTTTAATATTGGGATGGAGGTTGATCATATCTTCCAGCTTACAGGCTAGACCTGGTTTATTTTTGCTGTTCTGGTATAATTTTTAATGGTGTCTTTCTACATTTTCAAGTATCCTAGTTAAATGAAAAATTATATTAGCACCTTAGTTAGAAGTGGTCTTTTATAAATAACTGACTTTAAAGCTAACCCATTTTGAGGAGCAAAAGGGTGGAGGAGATGAGGTAACAGATTTTGAATTTTAAGTCTTTGCATTATTTTAGTTGTTACTTGTTCATCTAATGCTTATGGTGGTAGATTTTTATTTTAATTAGAGAAAGCATTATTGTTATTAGGCTATGGATAAGAATTTTAATTTAGTAAATTTTTAATTTGTTTAATAGTACTATTTATAGACATAAGTACAGTGAGCTCATGAATTTTCTCTTTCTCTTCGGTACATAGCTGTTTGTTCATTCTATATTTCTATATTTTCTCATTTTTAGTTTGACATCAGACTGCATGGATAAGACTCTTGATTGTTTTAATGGTTTTATAATAGAGCTATATTTGTTTGAACATATATTAAAATGCTCAGTTTTAACTTTTGTTCTAATGTATTATGGTTTGTGACAATTTGATGCTGTTAGTGTGAATATAGATATGTAAATTATTTGAGATTGATTCAAAACTGTTTAGAACTTTAATTAATCATCCTTTTTTGGTAGCCTTGTCAACATTTACTGATATACATGAAATGATTTAATGTTAATTTTTTTAGAAGCAAAATTTCATTTTGTATAAATATTAATTTTTATAATTGCCTAGCCTAATATTAGGAGATATAGCTGCTTATCACTGCAAACTAATGTGCTTACTAATTATTTTAATAATTAGGATTGATTAGAATTTTTAAAAATTGCATGTTGAAGGTTTTATTCTGATAAATTGAATTTCATTTCTGAACATTGTTGCTTTTTTAAAAATTGCTTTGCTGCAGTTGTAGAATATAGTTGCTTTCTTCTTCTTTTGGTTAGGTAGTGTAAGAAGTTATCTGTGTGTGGTATCAGTGACTGATGAATCAGACAAATGTGATTAATCCTTGGTTATTCTAGCTTTATTCTGAAGAAAATGTATATTATTTGCCACCTATCGAATTATATATAATGTATGAAATAAAGGTAATTGACATAATAAGTATATTTTAAAACCAGAAAATGTCTATTTGAGACTACGTTTTGGTTCATCCATCCTATCTCCTCCATATTCCTCACTGAAACCTGTAGTTTTATACCCAAGCCAGTAGCTTAACTCTGTTTAAAAAATTGAGAGAATCTTAATCTTGTGTTTTCTTTTTAAACTTTATGCAAACTGAAGAGTATTACCTTTTTACAAATTATATCCTAAGATGGGCAATAAAAATTAATTTCATCACCCATTCATTTCCTGTCTTGAAAATCATTCTATTGTCTTTATCTGCAAAACAATGTAAGCTTAGAATAATTTTCATGATGTATGGAGGACAAAGAAAAAAATCTTTTGAGTCTCTGACCCCGTCAGGTACCCTTTAGAGTAGCAGTGATGACCTCTCTCGTCCGCTCAGTGGATGGATGCCACTCTATTGTGGCAGCTTCAGGACATGCACAGTTATCAAGGACAGAAGCTGTTCCAAGGAAAACCAAGGTGGTCTTAATTATTCACTACTAGTTCAGCTCTGTTCTTTTCTTCCTCCGGCAGTAATGGTAACAGCAGTAGCTGGAGCAGTCTTGGTTTAGAAGGAGATTTGTATGAGGACAATTTATCCTTTCCAACATCAGACAGGTTGGTCCAGTCTAGAAACTTAAAAACTGATGAGTCTTTCACCACTAATGCATGATGTCATATTCTTAAGAGAATGTGGGTTACAGTACCAGTATTTATCAACCTGCTTTTCTCCTATATTTTGACATGATTCTGCTTGATAAATTTACATCTAATGAAACAATTCAACTATGCTAAGATATGACTGACATCTAATTGCAAAATGTGTGACTGTATGCATGTGTTCCTCTGCTTGCTATTTTTCATTCTACCAATTATTATTTCATTAAAAAGAGCTTGCTTCCTACAGGATTTCTGTTGGCTATTTTTTTTTTTTGTATAGTTTTATTTCATATATAATGAAAGCATAAGAAAAATGTTTTGTGTTAAAAATATATGTAAGTGGCATCAATAGAAGTGCTAATTTTTCATTATTCATGAATTCTATAATATTCAAATGCCATATTATCTAAAATCAAATTAGACTATTTTAGCTTTAAATTATTTTAAATTCAGTTTTATTAAGAAATTACTTGGCTCTAAACATGGTAAGTTAGGACTTCTTGGTTATTGAAAACAGGCATCATTTGCAGTTCAGATTTTAACATGAAATGATGTGAGAAGCAAAGCTTCCTTTTTATTGTCATCTCTCCCCTTTCCAAGTTGTCATATATCCTATTGTAACATTCATTCCTTACATTTGCAAGAAGTAGTTTATTAATTATTAATTAAGCCCCCCTTTTTTTTAAATGCTGCTGTTTTCAAAAAAGTGATGGAGAAGATGAGAAAGATGAAGAGCATGAGGACAATGTAGAAGGTAACTGACAGTTTGTTTTTCAACTTTGCTTGTTTTTTGTATAAGGTTTCCTGGAGGAGTCTTTTACAGTTTGTATTTGTGCGTCTTCATCAGATAGGCCCTGGGTTAATTGTGGAAATATCACAATCAGAATATTCTTGAACTAGTTTTCTTTGTCCAGATTTAGGTCCTTTTTGAGCAGTTTGTATTGTTTGGTTGCCACTAGTAAATTACTCATTGGTGTAAAGACAGGAATATTTTTAAAGAATCATTCAGTTATTTGAGAAAGAAATATATGATAATCTCTCTACATTGTTGTCTTTTTCAAAATATAAAAATCTAAAATCCTTACTCATGTTATGATACAATCTGTCATAATTATGGCATATGACTGTCATAGTATTTTCCTTCCATACTGATAATTTTTAGAACTGATTTTTCATGCCAGACTGGCATGAATAATTAAAGAAGAACAGATACTTCTAAGTCCCCCTGTAATTCTTTTATTCCTTAATTCCAGTTCTGTACTCATCCATACATACGTGAGTAAAATATTAAAGCCTTTCTTGGTGAACATAGTTCTAAATATCAATACTAGATGTCATTTGCTTTTAATCCTTAATTCATATATTAGAATTCCTTGTGAACCTAGAAATTTTTCACGTTGAAATGGGGTTTTTGTTGTATTCAGATAATGGTTGAATTTTTCCCCAAAATCTTATTTTTCCTTAATGATGAAATGCTAATAGCATCTTCTATAGAGCAGCACATATAAATAAAATATATTTATACTGTTTTAAACCAGTGAATTTTTGTTGTTGTTGTTTCTTTAGAAATAGAACTGAGAAAATGCTAAAAAGAATTTCTTGAAATGTAGTTTATGACTCTTGAGTTTCCAATCAATTTTATCTTCCAGTGTACTTCTTTGTTTAGGGAAGTTATGCCCCATTTTTTAAGCTAAAATCCTTATATTTAAGATTATTATTAATTTTATTGTTTTTTGTGTAGTACATATTCTTCCTATAGGAAGTCTAGGAAGTTTTTCTCATCAAATATAAAATCAGCATAGAGCATTATTTTAGAGTTAGCAATAGGTTAGGTAATGCTTGTTTTATTTTTGTTTACTAAAAATGTATTGACTTTGTAAAAGTTGTATACTTTTCCTCAAGTAACGCCTGTGAGCAGAATTATTTCAAAGTCTATATATATGGTATAAATGCATGTGGTAAGTATTTCTCCATGAACTAGTATTGCATAACTAACTTTACTGAAGAATTATTAAGCAGAAAGAGATATGAGTTTATATAAATCTAAATTTCATCTAAAAAAATTCTTTTGACACCATCCAGGCTGTTCTGGATCTTTTGTGAGTAGGTAGAAATAAGAAGGTTAATTATATGCAAGTTTGTCATTACTTAGTTTTTAAGTTTATTATGGGCATTTCTCATTATATAGAAAGTTATAGCCAACTATTTCAAATCTGTTAAATTAGAGGACAGAGTTATCTGGATTTACAGAAAAACTAAAAATGTTGGAAATCCTAAGGCAACAAAGTTTTTACTATTATTATTTTTTAAAATACACTTGCATGATCTCAACTCCTTTCCTTTTCACTAGTGGTTAGTGACCTCTAATCTGTCAGGTCAGGCGACCCTGAACTGGGAAACACTAATAGTACAGAGAATTTGGTGACCTAACTTCCAACCCCATGACCTCTGCAGGATTTACAAAATGACTCAGAGACCATGTCTTGTACTGTAACTACTTTTGAATGAGAATTATTGTAGAGAAGGGAGGGAAGAGATAATAATAAATTTATTTCTAGAGAATAACATGAACCAAATTTTTAAAATTAAAAATTAGAGGCAAGCATCAATACTAAAAATTATTTAGTGGTGATCTAGAATGGCTTGCAGACTGTAACAGAAAAGCAGGGATATCCACCAACAGCATTTCCATTATTGGTAACATACTGGCACAAAATCTACCAGTATACCCAGGAGCTCACCTCTTGTGGGGTCAGGGGTCCAGGTCTCAACAGTCCCTATTAATCATCCTTAAGCAGGAGTGATAAATACATGATCTTGGTCCACAAGTCATTATTTTTGTAGTCAGCAGGGAAACATCCTTCTTTGTGTTGAAAGCATAATTGTCATTAAACAACTTGAGAGCAGCATCTTCTTTATATTAGGCTGTACCAGAAAATTCTGTGGTCTGGCTTTTGGGATTAAAGTGGTTACATAGGACGTCCCCACTTCCTTCACACATACCATTTTGCTTAAAGAATGAAGTGATTATGAGTGTAGAGCCAGATTACCTATGTTCATATCCTGGCTTAGTCATTTTCCACTGTAAGACTCTGGGTCTCTCTTGGCTTGAGAACTTTTACCTGTAAAATAAAGATGATAATACTTCATAGGATATTTGTGAGAATTAAAGGAGTTTATATATAAAAAATTTAGAAGAATACTTAGGATGTAATATGTTATACCAAGTGTTTGCTGCTGTTCTTTGAGATTCGTGTTTGTTTATTTTGATTGCAATAATAGCTTTATTTTCTCTCCTTTACCTGTGGGTCACAATTTGACATAAATTATGGCATTTATAGTATTTGAATCTAAACTTTACAATAGTGTTTCACATTTGTGCTGTCATTAAAAGATCAAAGTTATTCCTTTGTTTTAGCATTATTTTTCCCTTTCAAAGAAATATTTTGTTGATAGTATGATATGGTTAAGAAAAGCATTCATTCAAATGTATTTGTATATACTTGGAAACCAATGTATTGAGAGTTGAATTGAGGAATTTCACAACATATTGTTTAAATTTATTAGGTTTTGAGCAAGATGAAAAGATTCTGCTAATTACAAACATTGACATGGAACCATGCACAGTGGACCCCCAGTTAAGGATTATTCTTCAGTGGCTTGTTGCTTCTGAGGCTGAAGTTGTGGAGCTTTATTTTCATGATTCCTCAAAGAAGGAGTTTGTATTAGTAAGTACTTACCTTATGAAGTAGTTGTGAGGATACATTTAACAGTGTATAATGTTCCTGTCATCTTGTTGGTCTAGTAAGATGCCTGTTGGCAAAGTGGTTACAGGCTTAGGCTGTGGAGTCAACAGTCTGGGTTCAGATGTCAGATCTGCTGCTTTCCAACAATATAATCTTGGGAAAATTAACCAGTCTAATTTTCAGTTTCCTCAGTTACACTGTGGAAATTCAAGTATGGACTCTGCCTTACAGGGTTTGCAAAGTTTTAATGTAATACTGTAAAAAGCAAAATGCTTAGTCTTGTGCTGGGCATACAGTAGGTTCTCCAGCTTTTATGTCTTTTATAGCTATTTTATGGGTTCTTATGAAAAGATTGAGTTACTCTGTGTATTTATTTAATAATTATTTTTAATAATTAATAGGGGTTTTCTCTGATAATCTAGTTTCATGAATATGCATTTTCAAAAGCCAATAAAAGTTTAAACAAGATATTTTTATTGCATGCTTAGTATGTGCCAAGCACCTTGTTAGTCAAGATTTTCAGTTTATAGTCTTCAGGATTTTTCCTCCCATAACTGTCTTTATGACAACTTTAGTTTAATTTTATTGGGTGTAAAATAGTCTAGTGAATAACCAAGTTAAATGAATCAATAATAACAAAAATGGAATACTCCAGTTACTCTTATTTTCTGATTCAGAATTTAGGAAGATATTGTTGAGAAAGAAGTATGTGAGAAGACATTATATACATTTTTTTTTTGTATGTGTGTATTTTGTCATTTATTTTTACTTACATTAGACTTATTCAGTATAGCTTTCTGTTTGGAACAGAAAGAGAAATTAGGACAGAAAGGGGTGCTCAGGAGATGAAATGTCAAGGGGAAAGTATGGGTAGGAGAATTGTTAGAACTGATCAGGTAGGTAACATTTCTAAGAAGCTGAAGCAGTTAAGAGGCAAGTACAGAATGTCTTTGGTGATAATGAGGATAAGAGAAATACTTTATTTTGTGTCTTTATGCATGCTATACTAGTAATTCTGATATTTTCACTGTTAAGTTGAACAAACAAGCATAATTACCATAAGCATAAATAGAAAATGAGAGATAATCATGTAGAAACAAAAAAGTATAAAAGCATATTTACATAAGTGAAAAAGATAAAATAGATCAATATTAACTTTTGTATTTCAAAGGACATTTAACGGGCTGGGAATATAACTCATTTGGTAGAGTGCTTGCCTAGCATGCACAAGGCTTTGGGTTCAATCGCCAGTACTGCCGAAAAAAAGAGGAAAGACTTAAAAAATAAAACAAAACAAAAACCACAGGACACTTATCAACAAAGTGAGAAGACAAAGCACAGAATGGAAAAAATATCTGCAAATTGCATGTCTGATAACAGTCTTTACCAGCATATATAAAGAACTCTTATAACTTAATAGAAAGGCAGATAATCCAACTAAAAAATGGGCAGAGAATCTGAATTGTAATGGCTAGGTATGTGAAAAGATAGTCAGCCCCATTAGCTGTTAGGTAAATGCAGATCAAAACTACTGTGAACTTCCCATTCTCTAGGAGGAATATAATCAGAAAGGTAATGACAAGGATTAGAAAGGATACAGAGAAATTAGATTCTTCCTATGTTGCTGTGAGAATCTAAAATGGTGTAGCTGCTTTGGAAAACATTCTGACAGTTCCTCAGAAAGTTGAATACAGTTATTATCACATTACCCAGTTTATCTACTACTAGGTATATGTGCAAGAAAAATGAAAACATACATCCACACAAAAAACTTGTGCACAAATGTCCATGGCAACATAGGTAAAAACTGGGCATGTCCGAAGTGTCCATCAACTGTTGAATTGATAAGTAAAGTGTGGTATATTTATGCAATGGAGCTTATTTGTCAATAAGAAGTAATGAAATAGTGAAACAATAAGCTTATTTGTCAATAAGAAGTAATGAAATAGTGAAACACGCTACCCCACGGTAGAACCTTTAAATAATTATGCTAAGTGAAAGAAGGAGGTTACAAAAGACCACACATATTTTATGATTCTGTTTATATGAAATACCCAAAGTAGATCAAATCTGCAGAGGCCCAAAATAGATTAATGGTTGCCTGCAGTGGAAAGGTTTGGGGAGAAATGGGGAGTGATTTCTGACAGGTAGGACTTTCTGATTGGTGTATATATAAAGAACTCTTATAACTTAATAGAAAGGCAGATAATCCAACTAATGATCCATCACATCAACTGGTGTGATGAGAGAAAATGTTCTAATATTGATTGTGGTGATGATTACATTCAGCTTCCTGACTATGCTAAACACCATTGTATGTTAATTCTATCTCAATAAAGCTGTATTTTAAAAAAGGATAAATATGGGGCTGGGGTTGTGGCTCACTGGCAGAACGCTTCCCTCGCATGTGTGAGGCACCGGGTTTGATTCTCAGCACTGCATATAGATAAATAAATTTCAAAAAATCAAGGTTCATTGATACCTTAAGAATGAAAAAGGATAAATATATTTACATTACAAAAAATTAAAGTAGCTTTTCAAAATTTAAATTACAGATTTTTCGAAGCTTAAGAACTTTTAAAGAGATAAATAGACAAAAAAGTGAGTGAAGTTCTGATTAGCCACAGTTGAGTTTATTTAAAACTGTACTTATTTACTTTTTTGTTGAGACATTAACATTTCTTAACTTAGAATGCTATGTTTCCATTGAGGCTGGAGTGTGTCTTCCAGCAAAAAAAAACCCATACTGTATGTTGTGGAAGGAAAAATCCACATCCTTAAGTTTGACATTGTCTTTATTATTTTATGTTTCTAACTGAGGATGTGGCAGATGTATTTAGTTAGATAAAGAATTTCCTGTAGAAAGTGAGCCTCTACACTCTCACACAGGCTATCCCTGGGTTGAGGTTTGTGGAGTTCTGTTTCCAGCAGTCTCAAAGTGTCATTCTGTGGAAGAGATGTATTTATAAAAGGCAGTAAGGGAATAATGTTTAATTTGGGTAAAGGAGTGGTGCTTTAGAGGATAAGATCTTAATATAACTGGGAAACAATATGTAGCGGTAAGCAGCAGAATTTGAAGTTTTATCTAATGATAAAATAAAAATTTTGTTATAAAATTATTTTCTCTTAACCTTTGACATATCTGTCTTTCTTAGCTTTCAAAACGATTACAAGAAAAAGGATGGAAAGTGGGAGACGTCCTGCAGGCTGTGTTTAAATATTACGAAGTGGTGGAAAAGGCTTCCATTGAGGAGAGATGCAAGTCGCTGTTTGACTGGCTCTTGGAAAATGCATAGAACAAACCCCAAAACAGTATATTTTATTATTTGTTTTGGGAGGGGAAGAAACAGATAAACATATTTAGGTTAAAAATTGAGTAGTGAATATTAACATTTTAAGTAAATTGGGAGGAAAGTAAATATCGCTTTTAAGTGCTTTCTGTCCTCACACAGTGTATATAGTTCATACTTTTGTAATCTCTGTCAAAATATTATCTTCACCTATTCTTCTGTATGCTTGTGTAGTGTATTAGGACCCTAACATGTATGTGAAGGAAGGTCTAACTGAGGTTTTTGGGAGCATTGTCTAACAGCATTCTTTTCACAGCCATATAGTGCTGCTTGAAACTACATTAAGGTGGCTGAGAAGTTTCCATGATAAAGAGAATTTTGCTCTTTTGCAAACAAATGGTATCTGACTAAAAACTATCTGGCATCAAAAAATCAATTGAGCCTTTTTAAATTTCAGTAGATTTGTAGGTTTTTGGTCTTGCTTTTTAAAAATCAGTTTTATTAACATAGTTTAGCTATTAGAAGTTTCTTGATTTCCCCAAACTTTAATTTCTTAGTAAAAACTTTGGTGTTTTAGGTTTTTGTAAACATCAAAAATTATAGTTTTCCCAGCCTCAAATGACATTATCTGCCAATGCTGCCATTTGTCCTGGCATGAAAGTGAGTGTGTGTGTATGTTTAAAGGAGAACTTGAACCTTGCCAGTGGTTTGTTTCCTCTTTTATTTTATTGTTTTCTTAGTTAGAAACCCACTATTTAACATTAAAAAGGTGCTTTAAAATAAAACTCCTATGAAGATTGTGCAGTAAGAATTTTTGTCTTTTATTCTATACATGAGAGTTAAGGTTGCAAGATATATTCAGATTTTAAAAATCAATGTTAAATATGGAAATACTTTCAGAGGAGCCTCAATGATTTTCATTGTTGGATTTTTGAAAAACTCCCTCCTTTATCAGGAATAAGTTTTTTTTTCCCTAGAAAAACTGGGATTTTCCACCCTCCAATAAAATATGTCTACTGTTTTGTAAAGTTCGCTGACATGATCTTTCTGGGCTCTCTACATCCTACTACTTGGTCTTCAGAAATTGCAAGTTGACATGAATAAAAAGACTGATATCATGTCTTGGTTTTGTATGTGTGTGTATGTGCAAGTTTTGGGTTCTTCTACTAGTGGATTTTGTAATCGAGGGTGAGTCACTTTTTGTGGGGCTTTAATTTTGCTCCATTTCATTTTCTTTTGACCTGAGCACTGACAGTTCTGGAAGCTGTGGAAGACAGCGTCTGCCAGGGAGTGGGGAATCAGGGCATTTATAGTAATTCAAATTAGTAATTATGGTAGGGAAATGTGTTTTATAGTGAACGATTCAAATTTGCTTTTTAAGAAAAATGCCAAAAGCTATTTAAATATTTTGAGGTTGCATTGTAAGCTTTAGTTTTTCTCAGTTTAAAATACAGATATAGGGGGAAGCTTTAAACATAATTTTCCTAAAGTTTTTTCAAGTATTTTTAAAGGTGAAGAAATGCAGGAAATGTATAGCCAGAATTGTTTCTGTCTGAGGCAGCACTGGATTGGGTTTTAAACATTAGGACCATGAATGTTTTGCTCTTGTTAATTGTAAGGTAGATTAGTTGATTATCAAGTTTAGATTACAGTCTTACAAGTAACTATCAAATTGTATTCAGTAATTTGTATGTATGTATGGGTTTGATTAACAGCAAAACTGAGTTCTGAATTTCTTTTAAAATAACATGATAATATAGGGTAGTTTTGTAAAACTCTGTTTGAAAATGCTTATTTCTGTTAATAGTATAATCACTTTGAAGTAAGGCTTCCTCATATTCTTATTTGTTTTGTTTTGTGCTGGAGCTGTGCTGGGTTCAGAGTTCCCCTATTTAACTACTACCTTGATGACAAACCAGTCATTAGGTATTAGCATGTGTGGTAATAATAGTGGAACTCCATACTTGCATCAATTCAATGCAAGGGGATAGAGAAAATATTAACTATTGACAGATGTGAAAAGCGGTGTAAGTTCAGCATCCTTACATATAGAGAAAATGTTTGAGAATAGAGCAGTATATTTTAATTAAGTACAGTCTAAACGTTCTTTAAAGGCACTTTGTGACTTTCCAAAGACACTCTAGATCTGTTTGGTTGCTCAGTCTTCAGAACAGCTCTGTTGAAGATAGCTCTGTCTTATTTTAATTACAAATTGGGTTGCATATTTATATTGTAACATTGTAATATTGCCCTTCTGTACATTTGGGTCCTAATGAAATATGCCTTTAGAACTGTTAGAATTGTGATGTGCAATGAGTTGAATTCTCTTGCTTACCAGTTTTAAAACCATCCTGCCAACTGTGGAAAGAAAGTAAATGAGACCTTTTGAAAAGGGGTTTTCAGAATATTAATTCAGAAGGAAAGAATACCAAGTCTTTCATGTAGTTCTTTCCCTAAGGTTAGTTCAAATTACACTTACAATTTTGGTATTAGTAATGATGATATTGACAATATTTCCTGATTCATTCAAAAGGATGATTCATTTATAAATCACAAGTGAAGATAACTATCTATTGAATGGTTTGATATGATTTAATGGTGTTAACAAAACATTTGAGAGTATTCACTCAGTGATCATATGTGGTATCGTTATACTTTGAAACATGTTCTATGTACCTTTCTAGATATTTGATGTAAATTAAACTCAATTCACAATGCTTTTGTTCTGCTTAAGTATGGGTTTTATGTTGCTATTACAAGAATTAATTACCTACTAAGTGCACTGTGTATAAAGTGAAAGATAGTTCACCCATTTGACATTAGGTGACTGATGTTAGTGCACATTGCTCAAATGCCAAGTTTAATCTTCATTCATCATCAGAGTCCAGATTCAAAAGTCTGCTTAATTATTTAGATAATATTATTATTTCAGTTAATATCATCAGTTTCCCAGCAGTATATCACTTTACATTTTATGTTTTTCAAAGAAATCTTTACATAGAATTTTTAAAATGTGATGCATCCATACTCTGGGCAGGGAAAATACTTGCCATTTAAAACCCTATCCACCTGTCACGAGCACAAGAGAATTAAGGCAACAGTGGGAATTAGAAAAATCGTACTGCAAAGTGAAATGTACTTTTTCTCATTTTCAGCAAAATCCCTGTGAGCATTTACTCATTTACTGTATTCCTGCTGTGAAGATGCAGATGCAGTGTTAGTCACTCTTGTCACTTTATTTATTTATTTGTTTACCATCCATGTACATTCCTTTCATATGAATAGAGTTGTAATTCTAGAAGTTCTCATTTTGTTTCTGTTGTAATGTTAAATACTATTTAATACCCAGTTTTAATATTGCTGAATTTGCTACCTTTGGTTAACTGTGCAGTGTTAAAATAATTCACATTCTTGTTTAATTACTAGATATATAATAGAAGCAGCCTTGAATAATTATAGCTGTTTATTTGACTGTGCTCAGTTACAGCATTACAATCTTGTACTGTTTAAATGTAACTTTTTTTCCTCTTCAGTAATTTAATGTTTGCTTACCAAAATATGAACTTTAGGATGCACTAAAATTTTGTTAGCAGTAGCTAAAAAAAGTTTCAGAAATTACTTTTGTAATAATTTGCAATTATTTGTTCTTTTGTCTTACAATTGTTTAAGCCTGTGATATTTTTCCTCTCCCAACTAAGAATTCAATAAATTTAAGAAATGTCTAGCCTTGGTTTTCATCCTGTAATGTCTTATTAACTATTCTCTACTGGACAAGAGCAAAGGCATGCAAGACTGCCAAGATAGAAGGCATAAAAGGATTTAAATGTTCACATGTTTTTTGAGAACAAAAGAAATTAGGAGTATTTTTGACTGGACACTGAATTCTACCTACTAATAGGTGCCTCTTCATGCTGATGTATATAATTCAAAAGCCTGGCTGCCCTGTTTTGGATTTAACACAAAGTAGAGGGTTATGATTGCCTTGAACATGAACATAGTTATGAAATCCTTCTGGCCTGGTTTGAGCACTCCTTCTGTAGTGTGTAGAGATACCCCTGTCACATAAGATACATGGGAAACCCAAAAGTTAGTTCCTATTTTTTTATTACCATTGGGCTTTAACTTTGTCCACCCCCCCCCCTTCCTTTTAAATGGACTATTTTTTTCAGAGCAATTTTAGATGCACAGAAAAATTGAGCAAAAAATAGTTTTCATTTACCCTTTGCCTTCATCTCACACCTCTAGCCTCCTCCACTACCAACACCCTACAACAATATGGGACATTTACTACAATCTGTGAGCTTATGTTGACACACCATTATCATCCAGAGTAGAGAGTTCAGTCTTGATATTGCACATTCTGTAGGTATGAACAAGTATATAATGGCATGTATTCACCATTGTAGGATCATACAAGTAGTTTTACTGTCCTAAGTATTTTAAACCCAGAAGTTAGGGAATAGTTTTTAGTTTTTCATGAATGTTTCAAAATTCTAGGAAATAATGCCAAACAATGAGAAGGCATTGTGTAAGTATGTCACTCTCACAAAAAAAAAAAAAAAAAAAATGAACAAACATTGACAAAAAAATGAGATTTCATAGATTATAATTCCAAAAAGGAAAAATGGCTCAAAAGAATGGGAAGTGTGGCTAAAGACTATTTAATAGTGATCATTTAGGATTTGTTCTGTGTGTATGAGTTGTGTGTGTAGTACTGGGGATTGAATCCAGGGTCTTGCTACCTTTACTAGCCCTTTTTATTTTGCTTTTGAGACAGTCTCACTAAATTGCCTAGACTGGCCTGGAACTTGCATCCTCCTGCCTCAGCCTCTGGAGTTGCTGAGGGATTATAGGTCTGTGCCATCATGCCTGGCTTCATTTGTGGTTTATATCTTAGCTAGGGCAGAGAGAAGGACGCAAAGGTCAGGGCCTGAAAAATACCTCAGATTTTTAAGTGAAATGGTCATGTATCTACAGATAAATACTGCATACTATTTTATATTATATGAATATTTTATACTATGAAAAGGGTAAGAGGAAAAATCTTGATATTTTGCAGCACTGTGTATATAGCAGGAACAATAAAGGGTACATTTTTTTTTGTCTTTTGTAATTTTGTAATCACTCCGGTCTTATTTTACTTTTGTTCTCTGAAGCAAGGAGGGCAATATTGAGACTGGAATGAAGGAAAAGTAAACATTTCAAGAGAGGATTGGAGCCCCTCTTCTGACTTAGCTTTTCCCTTTGTACTATACCTTCCCTTTAACAAACTCCAGAATGGATTTTTAACCTTAGAGCAAGGTATTGTAACTGGATTCATGGAATTCTGCCCATTGATGTGTTTTGGCCCAATGGCTATCTTCTAAAAATAATTGCTGACACTTAAAAACAAGGGATTTCACATTGAAATGTGTTTCATGTTTTCAGTTTCTTGAAAAATTGTAAGTTCTGTAACACTGATTGGATTCCTACGTGGTAACCGCTTGGCTGGAGTTGAATGATAAGTGCCCCTTGAGTCCTGGTGTAAGTTCTCTTCTTCCTTAACTTACTTTTGTTGTCTGTTGGGACCCATGAACATTTGACATGCAGTCTCTGACTTAAAATAGATTGAGTTAATGTGCTTAGAAAATCTGAGTGACATTCTAGCAACTCTTTAGGAATACTCAGGGGAGGGACACTCTAGAACTTACGGACTTCTGAGTTACTGCTTCTGAGCAGAAAATAAATTAAGAACATAGTTTGTTGTTGTTGTTGTTTAATGTGGGAAAGAAGAGGAACCAGTGTAAGTTTACCAAGAACAGATTCTATCAGATTTACATTTCATTTTTTTTTCAGTAGAATTTTTCTCTTGGCATGTTAGAACACAGATAGTGTCTAGATTTCAATGAAGCATTTTATATGAAGAGAACAAATAATTATGACTTCCTAAGGTTTAGAAAATGTGCTCCCAAGACTTGTTGTTAATATAGTAGATCATTGTCTACCTGAAAATCATAGGCCATTTCATGTGTAGTCTTTATATACAGCCTTGAGGGAATAACCTTGTTGTAATATGCTGATTGGGGGCACTGGAGGATAATATCCAAACAGAAGAAACAAGAGGAGCAGTAAGGAAGTTTGGACTTCGTTCTGTCCTTTTACTAAACCATGTATTTGACATTTTCCTTCAAAGATACACACAATTGCCTTTTTACAACTATGGGTTTAAATATTTTCCTCCCAGTATTACATTTTTATGGCCTTCTTGATAATAAAGTTAGTTCTTCCCCTGTTCCTTACACATATTCAATGAACTCAGGACTTCTAAATATATAAACTGATACTAAGGGCTTAAAAAACTGTGGGCTATCTTTTCAGAAGAAGGAAAAGCTACCTGAATATCTCCAATTAGCCTCTTATCTCTATTCTATTTGTAACGAATGAGAGTGTCTGTGGGGCAGGTGAGCATGGACTGGGGGAGACTGAAATGTTATGATAGTTTTCCTATCTGTAAATTCCTGTCTTTGAATCCACCTTATACGGTTTGTGGCAAATGCTGGGAGGTCAGTTAAGCTACCTAAGCTAGTGCAGCCAAGTGTACTTCTTCACTGCCCTTGAACCCTAAGAAGCCATGGCTACCAGAAGTAGGGGCTCTTGGTTTCATGACAAAGTCTGTAGCTGATGTACAGCTGGTGAGAAAAGGGTGTTGAATTGACGATCAGATCCAGTGAGGCCTAAATAGGTCCAGGTGGCTAAGTACTCTGAGAAGGTGGGGGAAAATACTAGGTCTTACCTAAGTGTGGAGTGGTGAGAATGAGAAACACTCAGAGCTGAGCTTAGGGTCCTAAAAAAAGGCTGTCACCTTTACAGTCCGACTCAATTGCTCACAGTGCCTGGAGGGCCCAGATGCATGGTAGACTACAACACAGCCCTGGTGAAGGGGCAGAAGGGGAGTGGGAGCAGAGATCAAGAATTTGGTTTTGGATATGTTAAGATTGATACCTTTGTGTGATATCCAAGTGCCAAGTAGTCAGTGATAGTTCAAAAATGTGGTATGTGCTATAGAAATACTTGTTTTTTGTTTTTAATTTGAAGTTTGTTTTTATTTTGTTTGTAATGATAGCTTTATAGTTTTATTTTCTCTCCTTTTACCTAATCACTTGCAACTGTGAGTGGAAATACGTTTGAATGAAAAAGCTATGGTATTAATTTATTAACACCGTTAGTCCCTACCTTTATGGAGTTTAGTGAGGCAGAGAGTCATTAAATGAATAATTATATAAATAATGACTATTTTCTTGGGGGCTGGGGTACTAAAAACAGAGGAACCAGCCAGGGCTGAGGCTTCCACTAGGTTTAAGCTCAATAAAACCACTGGAAAATGCACTGGGCAGGAGGAGGAGTTTTTCCAGTAGAGTGAAAGGCATGCACAACCTGAGGAGAGAAGTTGCAGGGCTTATCTGAAGAACCAAAGACCAGTTCATCTGGAGCAGGAGGAGATGTGACACATCTTGAAAAACACTTAGACATTTTAGATGGCTCTCACTCAGACAAACTAAGGAAGTGCAGTTTGTTATGCTACAGTTGATTTGAAGTGCAGGGCATGACAGGGGAGTCAGACTGTGCCTGCGTTTAGTCTCCCCTACCATTTTACAAAGCACAGAGATGAACTGAACCATCCATGTCCATGACTGTTCAGTGTGGTGAAGGAGCTCAAATTCTGCCAACTTTTTTTTACTGAAAGACAAAAAGACTGTTTTGTCTGAAGAAGGAACAGTGTGGGGGTGACCTTGAAAGTGCTGGGTGCGGCGGCACAAGCCTGTAATCCCAGCACTTTGGGAGGCTGAGATAGGAGAATCACGAGTTCAAAGCCAGCCTCAGCAACGGCGAGGTGCTAAGCAACTCAGTGAGACCCTGTCTGTACATAAAACACAAAATAGGGCTGGGGATGTGGCTTAGTGGTCGAGCACCCCTGAGTTCAATCTCCAGTACCCAAAAAAAAGTGCCTTTACATGACTGGAGAGCTTGTAGTGGAGACAGATTAAAACTTGTGATCTTAGAGAAGAGGATAAAAGTGAGTGGAAATTAGTGGTGGATTTCAGCCTGTGCTCTCAAAATTGGAGCTGTGCATAAATGAGTGAGCCCCACAAAAGGAAAGGAGTAAGCTCGTCCTTGGAGAAGTTTCTGTGGTGCTGGCCAATCACTTCTGCAAGTTTGATAAGAAACCCAAATAGTTAATGACCTTTGTGTTCCAACACATACTTTCCCACACACTATTTTCCCCATAGTAGTTATTAAGATCATGGGGTCAAGAAAAGATTCAGAATTCCAGATCCCTGAATGATGGAGTATCTCCTCTAGAGAGGTTTTCCTTTTGCTTCTCATAGGTGCCTGGGTGCAACATGGAGCGCCTTAATTTAAATTCAAGCATTGAGGCTTTCTAGATCACCCAGGTGGCTTGACACTCCTTTATGTCTAGGCCTATGTAGAAAAGGTGTGACTCTTTGGAGTTACAGCTGCCCTTCGTTGAAGAGAGTAGACAGAATTGACTTTTGGTTTCCTGCGTCTAGAGGCTGCCACAACACTATCACATTTTTTTGTTTTTGTTTTTGTTTGTTAGGATTGAGAAATATTCTTAGGATGAAAAGTGGCTTCAGGTACTAGGATTGCCTATTGGGATTCATAAGTATCTTACTAGCTGTTTTATGCTTTCAAGAAGATGTTTTAATATTTTATTCAACTTTGTCTCCCAGATAACCACTTCCAATAGTTTTTCCCCTGCCTCGGTACTAAGGATTTAACTTAGATTCACTTTATCACTGAACTACCTCTCCAGCCCTTCTTTTGTTTTATTTTGAAACAGGCTCTTGCTAAGTTGCCCAGACTGTCCTGAAATCTGTGATCCTCCTGCCTCAGCTTCCTGAGTCACTAGGTCTCACTGAGTTGCTTAGCGCCTGGCTGTTGCTAAGTCTGGCTTTGAACTCTCCTGTCTCAGCTTCCTTAAGTGCTAGGATATCAGGCTTGTGCCACTGCGCCCGGCTATGCTCAGCCACTTTTAACAGTTAAACTTACATGTAGGATTCATCTTCCTTTCTTCATCTCCATGTGAAGAGGAGATTACCATTGCTATCTTTTTTATTTTATATTATATTTGTTACTTCCCTTTATGAAAGAGCTATATATGCATAAGGTATTAA
Source organism: Geosciurus inauris (assembly GCA_004024805.1). Classification (NCBI taxonomy): domain Eukaryota; kingdom Metazoa; phylum Chordata; class Mammalia; order Rodentia; family Sciuridae; genus Geosciurus; species Geosciurus inauris. The sequence goes on from PVHX01005337.1 coordinate 20,294, forward strand.
ATCCCCAAAGGTATAAGAATGTCCAGTGACAAGTAGTCCTCTTATTCCTCTCCATCCACAAAACGTCCCCTCAGAAAGACCACCATTTCCAGTTTCTGGTACTGCAGCGTTGTGCTGTATAGGACATTTCCAAGCTTGGATTATCTGTTATAACTTACAGTCAAATGTCAACTTGAAAGTGACCGAAAAAACGGGAAATGATGAGCATAGTCTTTGAGTCAAGTTAATAATTCCTGCTAGGGGAGAGGGATGTACAGGGGCCACTGGTGGTGCCAACAATATTGTATTTTTTGATTCAAATGGTGGTGTTATGGTTTGGATATGAGGTGTGCCCCAAAAGCTCATTATGGGACAACACAGGGTTACAAGAGCCTTAACCAAATCAGTGAATTAATCACCTCATGGGATTAATTGGTAACTGAAGGCAGGTGAGGTGTGGCTGGAGAAGGTGAGGCATTAGGGCTTTGGGGATATATATTTTGTGTCTGGTGAGTGGAGTCTTTCTCTCCCTGCTTTCTGACCATCATGTGAACTGCTTCCCTCTGCCACATTCTTCGGTCATGATATTCTGCCTCACCTCAAGCCCCGAGGAATGGAGCCAGCTGTCTATAGACTGAGACCTCTGAAACTGTGAGCCCTCAAATAAACGTTTCCTCCCTTAAAATTGTTCTGGTCAGGTCCTTTAGTCACAGCAGTGAAAAAGCTGACTAAAACAGGTGGTTAAACTGTTCATATAGATTTTGTACAATTCAGTGTGTACATTTCATGTAATGTATACACATACACAGTATTTAAAAATCAACTGCAAAACTTATCATCTTAAGAAAAACCAGACAGAACAGTTGAATTACCTGTAAAACAGATTTGATTTACTGGAGTGTGCTTATTGTTTATGATAGAAACCCAAAGAGTGGTTTCTGAGATGAATATCTACAAAGTGCTGGCTGCAAAGGTCAAATCTAGAATTTCTTTTCTTTTTTTTTTGGTACTGGGGATTGAACTCAGGGGTACTCAGCCACTGAGCCACATCCCCAGCCCTATTTTGTGTTTTATGTAGAGACAGGGTCTCACTGAGTTGCTTAGCGCCTAGCCATTGCTGAGGATGGCTTTGAGCTCGCGATTCTCCTGTCTCAGCCTCCCAAAGTGCTGGGATTACAGGCGTGTGCCACTGCGCCTGGCTAGAATTTCATATTTTTAAAGAGTATACACATAAATTTCTAATAGGTTGAAAGAGTTTACAGTGAACTGTGCTGAAAAAAATACTGAAGGATACATTATTTTTTGCAAAAAGGAAATTGAGTTCCTAATAGTGAAGAAGCAGTGTTTAAAATAATTAAAATAGAAAATGAGAAAGAATGACCACCTAATTGCAATATATGTTCATAGAATAATTCCTGTTTACTTAAGGCAACCAATTCATGATCATTGACTGCAACATCAGCTCTGTCTCCAGTATCCCTGATTTTCATGAGAAACTCAAGCTCAAAGAGGTTTACATTTCTTACCTGTTGAACCTAGTGGTAATTAATGTCTGGGGCTGTAGGGCTCCTAAGCCCATGTCCTACCCATTATAGTATACTGTACCACCATACTGGAAAACAAAAAGATAAAATGATGACAGTGAAAAATCACCTGCAATAACACAGAGACAACAACTATTTACATGGTGGTGTGCTTCCAGTCCCCACCCCCACCATGTTTCTATCATATGCAATTGAGATTTTTGTATCTCATAAATATTTATCAAAACACTTTTAAAGGGCTGGAGTTGTGGCTCAGTGGTAGAGTGTTGCCTAGCACATGTGAGGCACTGAGTTCAATTCTCAGCACCACATTAAAATAAAAAAAGATACTGTGTCCATATACAGCTAAAAATAATTTTTAAAAAACCACTTCTATAAACCTCATTCTGACCTTTGGAGTCTTTAAGTTTGGTAATCAATGAATCTTGCCATTATTTTGGCTGGAAATATCTTAGAACTCTGTTCTGACTGGTATATAGTTGTATTTTCTTTGCTTTGGGCTTCAAGCAGCCAACAATCTTTACAATGTAAGAATTTTAAGTAGATATTTGGTACAGCCAACGATCTTTACAATGTAAGAATTTTAAGTAGATATTTGAGAAGGAAAATAATGCAAAAAAAAAAAAAAAAGATTTTTGGTTGGCTTCTAGCACCTGGGCAAAGTATTTATTACCTTAGCTTAACTCTGGTTTTCCTCTTTTCCTTATCTCCATTCATAAAAGCCTACCAGAGCTGACAGAAATGGAGGCTATTTTGTGTATGGTTTCCTTGTCCCTCAGAATCTAGTGTGAAGAAAAAGTCACAAAAAGAACAGATATCCTTTCCAAGCTTTTGGCACCTTTTGCACTTGCCAGATGGATTTTCTTTTGCCTTCTTGTCATTGCTGATCCAGGCTTATCTACAGAATAGCTCATCTTGCTCCAGCAAACATGGCACCTCCTCCTCCGTACTCTATCATACAATGTGCAGCCACTTGGGTTTTACACCTTTGGGTAATCACTGAATTATCTTGGATGTCTTCCTCGCCCTCTGACTCCCATGTCCAAAAAACACAAGGACGGGGGGTGATGTGGAGAGGAGGGAAAGTTGGCAGGTGTCAGGGGAAACAATTTCCACTTGGGAGAATGGGTAGAGAAAGTTTGACACATGATACAGCATAACCCCACACTCCACACACTCCTTAGTCACCAGAGATGCTCAGTAAAGCTCTACCTTGCCTCTTGGTGATTTTGAATTAGATATGTGTAGTTATTATCATTACTGTATTATTTATTTGATGAAGTATGCTGAGTCCAGAAAAAGGAAGATGGCTCAGTAATATCAGATGATGGGAGTCACCAAGAGACGTGTCACATTTCACAATTAAATATAGAAGGTAAGTAAAGGAAAAGCACAATAAATTGGTTTGCTTACTGCCTTCTATTTTTACATGTATGACAGATGATGCATTCTAACCCACCGACCCACCCACTGGAAATAACCATTCTGTATAAAATATCAATCATCTTCCTAAATGCATTGATGGGCTAGCATGAAGGCAAACAATATGTAGGCCAAAAACATAATGAAGGTAGAAATATAGAGCTGTACGCTGCCAGTAAAGCTGAGTTTGGCTTTCAAGGCTTATGCTGAACCTAAATGTACTTAAACTTTGGGTTTGACCGGCTAACAGAGCGTGAGAAAGAAAAGCCAAGTTTGTTAGTCAGGGTTCTCCAGGAAAACAGAATCAATAGGGTTTTCTCTGTGTGTGTGTGTGTGTGTGTGTGTGTGTGTGTGTGTATGCGCATGCACGCATCTATTAAAAGATTGATTTTAAGGAATTAGGTCACAGTTATAAAGGCAGACAAGTCTAATCTGCAGGGCAGTTGATGTTGCTGTTTCAGCAAGACAGTTGGGAATTCCCTCTCATTGCAGGACCTCAGTCTGTTTACTCTTGAGGCCCTCAACTGATTGGATGAGGCCCACCCACATTATGGAGGGCATATGCTTTATAAAAAGTCTACTGATTTAAATATTCATCTCATTTAAAAATGTACTCTCAAAGTAGTATTCATACATATTTGACCAAATATCTGACTTAGCCAAATTGACACTTAAAATTAACTAGGGCCTGGCCAAAGTATAGATTCCAAAAGGTCAATCAGTGGGTACTAAGTTATAGTTACATAGCAGTAAGAAGTTATTGTGTGCTGTTGCACACCAGAGCAAGTATAGACTATGAACTGTATATCTCAAAAAGCTAGAAGAAAGGATTTTGAACGTTTTCACCATTTAAAAAATGGTAAGTGTTTAAGGAGACAAATGTTTATTTGATTTAAGTGTTACACAATGTATTCATATGTTGAAACATCATATAGTACTCTGTAAATATGCACAATTTTTATATTTTATGTACTAGTTAAAATAACTTAAATTAAAAAAAAAACAACTATACCCACAGTACAGGGTGGAGTTGGGAGTCGGGAAAATATCTCCCATCCTGGGGATTGGCAGAACACTTCTCTGTCCAAACTTAAGTAGTGGATCAGTGGAGTAGGAGGGTCTAAAATCACAAACAGTTTAGTTAAACATTTTTCTGTTCTCTCATGCAGCAATCAAAGACAAACAGAAATCACCATGAGGAGCCCACCTTTACTCTGGACTTCAATTACTCCCAAAGATAAAGTTAAAAAAAATGTAATTAAAAAACTATAAAACCATAAGTGGAAGTGATAGAGTGGGAACCAGTCCAAAGACTTCAGATGTTGATGTTCTCAGATAGAATAAAAAGTAACTATGTTTGAGTTTTTTCAAGTTTTAAATATGAGCAGAGAAACCATTTCATATCTACTAGGTTGGTAAAATAGAAAAGATGGGCAATATCAAGTATTGGCAAGGATGCGAAGAAGTAGGGATCCATCTACATTGCTGGTGTGAATTTAAAATGATGTGACCACTTTGGAAATTGAGTATCTCAAAATGTTACAGAGTTGCCATATGTATGACCCAAAAGTACTCCTAGTACTATACCCATGAGAGTAGAAAACAACTCCACAAAAACTTATGCATGAATATTCATAGCTTTATCCATGATACCCCAAAGTATAACAAACCAGATGTCAATCAGCTGGTGAATGAATAAAATGTTTATGCATATAATGAAATTTTATTCAGCCTTTAAAAAGAATGAAATACAGGTAAATACTACTACATGGAGGGGCCTTTAAACCAAGTCTCAAACATAAGAGATCAAATATTATATGATTCCATTTACATATCAGTGTAGACTAAGCAAAGGGCAACAGTAAACAGGTTCATGGTTGCCAGGGGGCTGAGGGAGAGGGGAGTGACTGCTGGTTGGATGGTTTCCTATGGAGTGATGGAAACATTCTAAAATTAGAACTGGTGATGTTTATGCAACTTTCTGAATATACTAAAAACCACTGAATTATATACTTTAAAAGGATGAATTTTGTAGTGTGTAAATTATATCCAAAAACTTATAAAAATATGAACAGAATATTTTTTTTAGAACACAAGGCTTTAAAGTGGTGAAAAATAATTGAAACGAAAGACTCACCAGTTGGGTTTAGCAGCAGATTGGACATAGCTGAAAGAAAGTTGGTGAACTGGAAAAAGAATTACCTAGAATGCAGGACAGAAAGACAACAATAAGATATATGAAAGAATGTTGAAGTGACATTGAGGGGAAGAGGGTGTAACACACACATCTAGTTGGTGTAGAGGTAGAGAATTAGGCTTGACTAATATTTGAAAAGATAATTGCTGGAAAACTTCCAGAAATGAAAGATAAACCATTCATAGACTTAAGCAACCTAACAATTCTCAAGCAAAAACAGAAGACACATTAAATTTTCTGGGGAGAGTAATATATGCATGTCTACTTTTCTGGACTATTCAATAAACAAGCTAAAATTTCTAGAAAATTTTAAAATTTCAAATTTCTAAAATTTCAAATTTCTAAAATTTCTAAAAGGCTCAGTATCAAAACTCCAGACCCAGACTCCACACTCCAAAACTGAGGTTATAACAAGGAAATGCCTGTTGTCCTACCAAGTGACTGGATTGGAGGAGGAGGTTGCAGAGACAGGGGAGGGGGAAGGAGATGGAGGTGAAGGCTTCACCCAGAGCAGGAGTAAATACCAGGAGGGGCAACGATGCTCTTGGCCAGGGGAGGGAGAAGAGCAAAGCTCCACTATGGTCATTGTGGTCCTTGGCCATGAATTAGCAGTGCTGATGGCCCAGAAGCTGGCTTGTGCGACGCAGTAACTGAGGTGCTTGAGCTCTGGGTAGACTGAGGTCACCTTGGCAGCTTGCTTTCTGCAATGGTTCCCATCCACACTGGCACCAGCCAGGCTGAACTGGGCTGGCTGGCAGTTGTGGGGACCCACAATCCTTCCCTAGGAACTCCTGGTGCCTGTCCCACGTGGTTCACTACCAGGGAGTACTTGTGACCCGCCCTGGGGCATACCCCACTTCACTACAGGGAAAGAGTCTTTGGATGGGACAGATTGCAGAAACCCAGACTTCCTGTCCAAAAGTGTTCACGGTGACTCTGCTCTTCTACAGCTGCAGTGTCACTTTTGAGCCTCAAGGTGGTACAGCTGCACAGTCTACCACTTAGAAAATGCCTGCTACACCTCCCAAAGCTTGCTTCTGCCCAGTGAGTCTGAATGAACCAGGTCTCAGTCTCCTGCATTTCTGGTTTCAAGTAGGCTGATTCTGAATCCAGCCTGGCCTCTGCAGTCTTTTCTTGCTGGTTCATCTACTTCCTTCCCTAGTCAGAATGGCTTTCTCAGTTCTTTGATCACTGAAAAGGACACCTCTCTCCTGTCTAGGTTCAATTTGCAGTTTTAGGTTAGAGCTGCCCCTCTGTGTGGTGGAGCCTGTCCTCATAGGCACCACCTGAAGCTGTGGCAGGCACGCGGCAGAGAGAAGTCGAGGCGGCTCCCCAGACAATCACATTATGCTCAGAGGAGCAGACTGCACACTGGCACCACCAGCATCCCTCTTCTCAGTTCCTTCCTCATTTTACTCTTTCCCTACCTCTTCCCTCACAGGTATCCTCAGTCACTCCTTACTAGTATTTTTGGGATTTTACATTAACTTTTATCATGTCCACACTATTTGTAATTAGCTTTTATTCTAAATTTTACTCTAAATTCAGTCTGCTCAAATGTCACTTTATCCGTAGGCCTTCCTTGAACCACCCTGTGAATAGCAACAATATCACTCTTTGGATTCATCAGCCTTTTGTTACTGTGACTAAAATATCTGATATAAACAAATTAAAGGAGGAAAGATTTGTTTTGGCTTGTGGTTTCAGTGGTTTAGTCCATGGTCAGCTGGTTCCATTGCTGGGGTGAGGCAGCGTATCATGGCAGAGAGGGCATGATGAAATAGAGTCGCTCAACTCATGGTGACCAGGAAGGAGAGGGTGAGGGAAAGGGGCCAGGAACAAGATATAGTCCCAAGGGCCTGCCCCAAAGTCCTATTCCTTCAACTAGGTCCCACCTCCTACAGTTTAAACCACCTCCCATGTTAATGAGGTCAGCCCTCTTGATCCAATCACTTTTCCAAAGCTCCAGTTTCTGAACGTTGCTGCACTGGGGACCAAGTCTTCAATACCTCAGCCTTTAAGGGACATCCAGATTCAAATCATAACACTTTTTTTTTTTTTTGGTACTGGAGATTGAACTCAGGGGCACTTGACCTCTGAGCCACATCCCCAGCCCTATTTTGTGTTTTATGTAGAGACAGGGTCTCACTGAGTTGCTAAGCACCTCGCCATTGCTGAGACTGGCTTTGAACTCACGATTCTCGTCTCAGCCTCCCTAAGTGCTGGGATTACAGGCTTGCGCCACTGCGCCTGGCTTCAAATCATAACACTTTTTAATTCCTTTGTTTCTTTCTTAGCCCTTACTCCACTTTACCTAAGTGTGTATTTTTGTGTGTTCACCCACAAAAGCTTAAGGTCCCCAAGAGCTGAGACTTGCCAGTTTGTTCTCTACGGTGTCCCCAATCCTGAAGCTATTTGGCGTGTAGGGGGCTCTTAGCAAATGTTTGTTGAATAGGTGGATGGATGGATAGAGGGATGAATAAAGAGGAAAGGTTTTACTCCTCCCCAGCAGACAATTGGGAAAAGTAGCATACTGGGAGTTTGGGAGGTTTGGCTTTAGTTGAGCCACTAGGTACCTGCTAGTCTTTGAGCAAGTCACTTGACCTCCTGGCATGGCCTGTTTCCTAATCTGTGAAGTGTGTGGGATGAACTTCACAGCTTAAAGTTCCTTCTTTTCCTTGATGGTTTTTAGTTTTATGATGATGTCTCTGAAAGGGACCAAGGCCATCAGCCAGGTAGCAGACAATATGCATATATATATATATATATATATATATATGTATACACACACACACATATAAAATTATATATATTCAATTTTTTTTGTACCAGGGATTGAACCCAGGGGTGCTTAACCACTGAGCCACATACCCAACCCTTTTTATTTTTTATTTTTAGATAAGGTCTCCATAAATTGCTGAGGCTGGCTTTGAACTTGCAGTCCTCCTGCCTCACCTCCCAAGTCATGGGGATTACAGGTGTGCACCACTGTGCCTGGCAACAGTATGCATTCTTTTTTTTTTTTTTAATTTTTTTTTTTTTTTTTTTTAGTTGTAGATGGACACAATGTCTTTATTTTATTGCTTTATATGTGGTGCTGAGGATTGGACCCAGGGCCTCACGCATGCGAGGCAAGCGCTCTACTGCTGAGCCACAATCCCAGCCCCAACAGTGTGCATTCTTAACAGAAAACAGTTGCAAGTAATAACCTAGCATTGAAAGATCCATTTGTATATGTGAACAAACACACAAATTCCTTGATAATCTTTAAGTCTTTAAAATTGTTCTTTAAAAATGTTCTTAAGAAAATCTCCAATGTATTGATCTTTGCTCATATTCCCATCTTGACCTCTGGCCTATATACTAATAATTTTATTTTTTTCTGATAATTTTTTTTAAAAATTATGTTTCATTTGGGCTCTTCCTAGGCTGTCTTTTCTCATTGGTGACAAGATGCCTTGCTCTTATTTTGTTCCCAATGTGATAAAAGCATTTCAGAATAAAGTTGTGGGAAAGGAATCACCGCCTTCTGCCATAATATTCTTCTATTTGGTTGTAATTATTGTATAGGATTGATACATACTTGGTATCTAGCAGACATTAAAATATTTTGACTCAGTAGCATGAAGGAGAAAACTTTAATACCCTAGGATGTGGGTAGAACTCTATGAAAGTAATTCTGTCTTGTCTAGGGGAAGAAATCTTTGCTCCTTCTAAATGAGCTTAAGGAAAGAAGGCAATGCCATTCTACTGTAGCCTAATGGCTTCTCCAAGTGACCAAATTCAAATGTTTACTCTCGTCTCTTTATAATGAAAGCAAAACAAGATAAAATTTAACACTACTTGTGTTAGGCAGGGTAACCCCCCACCTCCACCCCCAAATGTCCAGGTCCTTTTCCCTAGAATCTGTGACTCTGTTACCTTACATGGCAAAAGGGTCTTTACAGATGTGATGAAGTCGAGGACCTTGAGTTAGGGATATTAATGTGGATTATTTAGGTGGGCCACATCTAGTTTCTTTAAATTGGGAGAACATTTCCCAGCTATGGCCAGAGAGTGATGTGATTACAGAAGAAGGGTCAGAGAAATGTGAGACTGCTGGCTTTGAAGATGGAGGAAGGGGCCCAAAATCATCAAGTGCAAGCAGATTCTAGGAGTTAGGAAAGGCAAAGAAATAGATTCTTCCAGAAAGTAAGGTAATCATGAGGACACTCATGTTAGCCCTATGTGACCTGTGTCAGACTTATGACCTCCAGAACTATAAAATAATACAAACTATGTATGTTAGGGCAATAAGATTATGGTAATTTATTACAACATCTTATCCAATATGGTAGCCGCTGGGGCTGCTGAGCACTTGAAATGTAGCTAATAGAAGTTGGAATGTGCTATAAGTACAGAATGCACATAGACTTCAAAGGTTTAGTGTGGCAAAGTAAAACACCTCATTAATTCAAAATTTATTCATATTGATTACAAGTTGAATGACACTTTTTAACTTACTGGTTTAAACAAAATTTTATTTTAATTTTTAAAACTTTCTTAAAAATGTAACTATTAGAAAACTTAAATCACACACGGCTTGCATTTGTGGCCCAGAAATGCAAGGAGTGTCCCTGAAGGACAGGAGGTAAGATGCTTCAACTGCATGCCGTTCTCTTGATACAGGTTTCAGAGAGCCTCTTCGTGCTTTCTCGTGTCTTCCTTTTACTGGATGGTATGTGAAGTTGCTGTATTTGTCTTTACATCCTCAGTACCTGATTAAATGAATGGCACATGCTCCAAAAAAGTAATTATTTGCAGAGCATGCATTTGATGTTGCTGACCCTAGAAACTGTTTGACAACACAATGGTAAATTTGTCCGGAGCACTGCTGCCCTGATGGAACTAGAAACTGTGGTCCAAAAGAAAACAGGATGCAATGACTGGGTCTTTTCACTTTGGGCCAGTATTTGTTTCCCTACCTTACCTCTCGTGGACAGGGTCATTTACCATCTATAGGAAAGCAAAACGTCAAAAAGAGTTAGGAAAGCTGGGGTTGTAGCTCAGTGGTAGAGCGATTGCCTGGCAAGTATGAGGCACTGGGTTTGAGCCTCAGAACCACATAAAAATAAATAAGTAAATAAATAAATAAATAAAATAAAGGTATTGTGTCCATCTACAATTAAAAAATATTTTTTTTAAAAAAGAGTTAGAAACCAAAGGCAGACTCAGGTGTCTGAGACCAAACACCGGAAGCATGTAGTGGTTTCTGTTTTGCCATTTCTTATCTTTGTGAATTTCCCAGCAGTGCGGAGAAAAATGTCTAGAGCTCAGAATTAGGAGACTAACTTTCCATTTGAAATTTTGTGTCTCCAATTTACTCTATGATCAATTTAGCATCCCTTTAATTCCTTCCGTTACACCTGATAAAATAGGCAAATGTTGATATTTATTAGTACTGAAAACTGTGAGGATTAATTAGTGACTCAGAAGTAATTTTTAAATATCAGGGATTATTTGCCTAAGTAAAAAATTATCATGGACAGAATTTGGAAATCTTATCAAGTGCTTCAAGACAGCTTGACATTGACATTTGTGGAATCTACTGTGGTTCAATGTTATTATAGGTCCAAAGTATCATATTTAAAAGTGTCCACCATGATAATATACAGCTTAATGTTGTTGGTTTTTCATCCCCCCCACCCCGTATGAGATCATTGCTTAACTCAGATGAACTTTGTGCCATTAAAAATGGGAAAATACAATTTATTTCAATACCATTTGAGTCTGTTTTGAGGTATTGTGGACGGAAATATCCTGGTTACTTGGTCGGGATGATTCATGTAGTAGGGTAGTCTGGGGAATAAACTTTATCTTGTCCTCATCTTTATTTTTGTTTTCTATATGGAAACTAATCATTTGAGGTTGGCAATGGATTTTGGGCTGCATTTCTTCAATAATTTTTTTTTTCTGTGTTTCTTTACCTCAAGTCCCCAAATCTCTAAATCTAGGCCATTTTCCAAAAGCAAACCTGCTGATGAGCCCTCCAAAAGACTGCCAGCCTGTTAGAAATTACAGTAAGTCCTCCCTGAGGTTGGTCAGACTAAGAATTCATTGCATTTTGGTCCAAAACAAAAAGTGTTAAAAGTTAATCCCAGGAGCAAGAATGAAAATGTTGTCAGTGGAAAGGGTTGCCTGGTTCACTGGCTGAGCATGTTTGTCTGGTCCTCATGCTGGAGCATGGTAGGGGTCATCAAGGACAAAATGTTGATGGCCTGGTTATAGAGGATACCAGGTGTTCCTGCTTGAAGTACTGCCTTCGGCAGACAGTATGGCTAATTTGGTTAAATATCAAGTGCATATGCAGCCCAATCCCTCACCAGTTATTTTTTCCTGATGCTTCTAGAAAGTCTGTAAAAAGAAAAATGATATAGCCTGGAGATAACTGAACATCCTGTCACTATGAAAATGTCATATTCACAGAAAATGAATATCATGCCTGCCAAAAAACAGACTATAAGTGAAAGGATCAAGGCATTAAACACCTACAGAGAAAATAATAGAAACACAATCTGTTCCATAATAGTTTATAGCAATCTATTATAATAATATTTGTAAGATTTATAATAGCCATATATGTTTCTATTCAATATTGAAGACCATCTCATTAGGTTAAATTGTATTTTCATTGACCAAATATATTTTGATATATATATATATTTTTACAATATTGAGAGTTGAACCCAGGGCCTTGTGTATGCTAGGCAATAACTGACCAAATGTAAAGTGAATATCTTAAGGTTTTGGAGAATACTGTTATACCGTGTACAATTAAGCACAGCTGGATCCAGCTTTGAAGACGCACATGTTGCCTCCCTTCCCTTTCTCCCTTCTGGTGAATGAAGAGCTTTTGTCCATGTAGTGTGATGTTCAGTTTGAATGCTTTGGGGAGCAATGTCATTTATTCCCCTTTTGTTTTCTTTACTTTGCAACCTCACAGAGCTGGAGGCCACAAGACTGTCTGTAACCATCATCACAACTTACCTTTGTGAGGGTGATTCTACTTGCAGTTTGGCAAAGCATAGAGGAAATGTGGCCTTTGGTGGTGAATGGCTACTTTCAGAGTGGTCCAGCACTTAGAATGGTACTTAGGGGCAGGCAAGTAAGAGAATGTTATTTTTGCTCTTGGAGCTCCTGGCACTTGTAAAGGAGGTTGATGGACATTTCATTGGCCAATTGTTTTGTAGTTAAATATATGTTGGATTATAGCCTTAGAAAAGACTGTGTCACAATTTGCAATGAAATCACCTTATTGGATTATTCTTAATAATGATTCTTACACTAGATCTACAAAATTGCAGCCACTGGGGATAGAACACCCAGGAATACAAATTCCTTTAGATAATGTTAAGTTTAGAATAGTTTTAGATTTACAGAAAAACTGCAAAGAGAATAGAGTTTCCATATGCTCTATATAGTTTTCTTTATTAATATCTTACATTAGCATGGTACATTTGTCACAAATAATGAATCAATATTGACAGATTATTGGCATTAGCAATAATAATAATAACAATACAATTGTTATATATACAGTTGTATTATAATTGTATTAACAATAATAGTAAATAAAGTTCATACTTTATCTTAAGTCCTTTTTCTATGACAAGAGCCTATCCAGAATATAACATTACATTTAATTGTCATATCATAGGTTTCTCTCAGCTGTGACAGTTTCTCAGACTTTTCTTGTTATTAATAACCTTTGGCAGTTTTGAGGGGTGCTGGAGAGTACTTTGTAGAATGTTCCTCAATTAGAGTTTGTTAGATGTTTTACTCATGGTTGGGGTTTATGGGTGTTAGGAAGGAAGATCAGGGAGGTAAAATGCCCTTCTTGTTACATCCTATCAAGGGTACATATTATCAACAAGTGTCATTGTTGGCTTTAACCTTGATCACCTGGCTGAAATAGTTTTCTACTATGTAATGTTTTTTTTTCTTTATTTCATTTTTTCATGCTTTACTCTTTGGAAGGAAGTCATTGTGGGTAGCCCCTAGTTATGAAGTGGGGAGTCATAATCTGCCTCCTTAAGGGGAGTGTAAACTAAATAAATTATGGAATTCTGCATGGGAAATTTGTCTATTCCCCCAATATGTATGCATGCATGTATGTATATTTGTGTGTATTTTTTTATTCATTGATTTATATTGATATGGACTCATAGATATTAGGTTATGCTCTAGTACTACTTTATTAATCAAATCATTCATTTTGTCCACTGGTAACTTTTACAAGTGGTCCTTGCATCTCTTTTTGTTTTAATTTACAATTTATTTTATTTATTTGTGAGGTGTCGTCTCGTGTTGCTCAGGTCAGCTAGCATTGAACTCCTGGGTGTCAAGTGATCTTCCTGCCTCAGTCTCCCAAATAGCTGAGATTATGGGGGTGGGCCACCATGCCTGGCTCTTAAATTTATTTCTTTAACTGATACATAAACATTAACTTTATATATATTAATGGGATACCATGTGATGTTTCAATACTTGTGTACACTGGTAATGTGTAAGTCAGGGTAAACATATCTGTCTTCTCAAACATCTATTGTTCCTTTCTAGTGAAAACATTCAATATCCTTTCTTCTGGGTTTTTGAGATGTACAATACATAGTTGTTATCTAGTTATCCTACTATGTACTAGCACATCAGAACTTTCTCCTCCCTGTAACTTAGTACCCATAATCAAACTTTCTCTGTCTCTCTCCCCCACTTTCTCTCCTAGCCTCTGATAACCACCACTGTACTTTCAATTTCTATGAGATCAACTTTTTTAGATTCCACATATGAGTGAGATCATGCGGTGTTTATCTTTGCGTGCCTGGTTTATTTCACTTAACATAATGATCTGTAGTTCCATCATGTTGCCGCAAATGACAGGGTTTCATCCTTTTTTGACTGTAAATTATTTCTTTGTGCATATACTACACTTATCCATTTATCAGTTGATGGACACTGAGGTTGTTTCCATTTCTTGGTTATTGTGAATAGTGCTGCAATGAACAGAGGAGTGCAGGTACATTTTCAACATACTGATTTCATTTCCCTCGGCTATTTATCTAGTAGTTGAATTGCTGGACCCGATGATACTTCTCTTTTTAGTTTGGAGAGGAATCTCCATATGGTTGTCTGTACCAGCTATAGTAATTTACATTCCCACCAACAGTGTTCAGGGTTCTTTTTTTCCACATCCTTTCCAGCACTTGTTATCTTTTGTCTTTTTAATAATAGCCATTCTTACTGGAATGAGGTGGTATCTTGTGTTTAATTAGCATTTCTCTGATAATTAGTGATACTGAACATTTTTTTCATATATCTTTTGGCCACTTCATATGTCTTTTCTGGAGAAATGTCTATTGCCCATTTTTATATTGGTTATTTCTTTTTTTTTTTTACTATTGAACTTTTTTGAGTTTCTTATATATTCTAGATATTAATCCCAACACCATTTATTGAAAAGACGATCCTTTGTCCAGTCATGTTCTAAGCACCTTTGTTGAAATCAGTTGGTTGTAGATGTGTGTGTGTGTGTGTGTGGGGGGGTGTTATATCTAGGATCTCTATTCTGTTATTCCTGTGTGTCTCTGATGCAACATCATTCTTGTGATCTTGGGGAACACTTCTGGCACAGTCTGCCACTACAAGATTCTCCAGGAATCCACATTTTAGCAAATTTCCAAGTACTCTCTGATTGGTAGATGTGTGACTGAATAGGAAGAAAAAAAATCTCATAGAATTTGTAGATATCTTCAAATCTCTTTTACGTTACTCAATAACATCTAAAACCAACTGCCTTCAAAGTTGGAGTCCCCTCTGAAATTGAGAGCAAATTCCTCATGCTAAGAGAGGAAGCTAAGGGCTTCCTCCCACCCCTGACCTGGGAGATGCCAAGCAAGCTGAGGATAGAGACTGGTCCCCAGCCCTGGCCTGTCTAGCACAGGCTAACTAAACCTATATATGTGTATTTCCTGCCTTTTGTCACAGTTTGCCACCTCTTCTCTTTCAAAAAGCTTTCTTCACCTTCAAGCCTCCAAGGATGGAAATTTGGGCCAAAAATTTTCTTCTATCTTCTTTCAAGGTGGTTTTCCTACTAGTTTGACTCTGAATGTTTGTGGAGCAGTGAGTTGTGTAGCCTCGCTTTTTCCCTCAGCAGCATCAGTACCATTTGGTTACATATTTATAGCCAAGGCATGTACAGAGAGTCAGTTATTCAAATCTAATCAAGAGACTATGAATTCCAGAGATCTACTGTATGACATGCTCACTAGTTAACAATGTGTTGTATACTTGAAAATTGCCAAGAGTTGATTTTATGTGTTCTCATTACAAAAATATTTTAGGTAATACATGTGTTAATTACCTGAGTTAGTCATTCCGCAATGTGTATCTATATTTCAAAACATCATCTTGTACACCATAGATATATGCAAATTTTACTTATTAATAAAAAAATTTCAAAGAGACTTAACCAAGGAGAATCATCAATGAATTGCTTTTTTCTCCAATGAATTGGAGAATCATCACCGAGGAGGACAGTAATTGTTCTGAGTCAACCCAGCTCCGTTCAAAGAGGATATTAAGCTATAGCAGCCGTTTCCTTCCTTAGGACTTTCTGCTGACTTCTCTCTCAGTTCTGCACAGGAAAGACTTGGGCATAGCAAAGCTGAGGGCTAGGCATCATTCAGTGAGAGTTGGCCAGATTGTGGATAAACCTGGGTGAGGGAATAGGACTATTTGTATAGGGTATCGAGTGCATGACTGTGTCCATGCAGGCTTGCACCTGGGGAAATACTTCCTCCATCTACCTTGAAAACCACCATCTATTCTTTATAACTGGGTTAGGCTGCTAGCCAGCTGCAGCAGAATGTGCCTGCTATGTTGGTGCAGCAAACCATGGCGGTGCACTCAGTACCCATGTTCATTTCCTACTGATCGCTTTGCACCCACAGCACCACCCCACTACAGCATGAAGGGAACTGGCGCTTACTTTTTCCTGGGCTCTTCCTTGCCTTCCATATTTGCCTTGGCTCCTCTGCCATAGCTGGACATCTGTTTACCTTCCAGAATGCATCTGGCATTGTTTCTAATAAGTGATAACAACAAATTATGTATACTCCTTGGCCTTAGGACATTTTAAGAGCGTTGAATGCGTAGTATCTCATGGCTGAGAGTCATGGGTCGGTTATCATTATGTGTACTCTGATGTTATCCATTTTGATTATTCTTCCTCCTCTACCCTGTGCTACTCCTCTAATCCTCATGTCCTCGCCCTGGGTTCTGCAGAGGAAAAATGTAGGGACTTCTCCCAGGTAACCTTCCCCTATCAGGCTACATTGTCAACAACAGCTGTCCTCCAGGAATGAGGCTTGGCACCCCCTGTACCATTCTGGAAGCATTTGTGCTGTTGAACACAGTAACCAGTATTGATTACTTTTATTGGGAACTGGGGGTGTTGTGTTTGGTCTCAAAGGGCTTTTCTACATCTGTTGCCATGCTTGAGTTTGTGGCAGAGATTCATTTGAAATGGGATTTATGTCTTTTTTTTTCCTATATGAGGCAACAGTACAGATGGGCTGTACTTTTTAATTTTCTTGCTGCCACCTGGGAAGAATTTGTCATTGCATTCCTAAAGGAAAAGGAAAAAGAACCACATCTGACATAATCTAATGCAAGTCTGCTCTGAACAAGTCCCACAACTCTGGTACGGCAATTTCAGCAATTTGTGTGATTGTCTATGTCTGTCTGCACAGGACCTTTCAGTGAGAAGACAGGAGTTTCCATTCAAGTTTTGTTTTGTTTTTCCCTCTTTCATATTCATAAAACTCATAAAGGTGTACAGTGATAATTCGCCTGGAAAAACTAGGTAAATATAACTCAGCAACCAAATTGCAAGGGAGCTTGTATAAAATGGATGGAGACACACCTAAGGAAGAAAGATTTTCGCCTATCTAGTTTTGAAGAAAGCACTAGGCGGAGCTGGCGGTCTTGCCTGTAGGACGGTGACCCCAGGCTCTTGCCCAGCATTTATCTCCTTCCTTGTTTCTCAGGGTCCTCTTCTGTGGCCTCACGCTGCTCTGCTTGAGTTTTCTCTTGCCAGTTCCTCTCCAGGCTTGCCCCCCACTGAGGAGGGACTTTCCTGTCCCTTCCCCAAGGAGGCCCCACTGGGCTTTGGGCCCAGCTTCAGCTCTGACCTTTGACCTCGGTCCTCGCCTTCATTCACTTCCTCCGGTGGTCTCAGAAGGATTCTGCCCTAACCCCTCACCCATTTCTTCTCAAATTGTCAGAAGACAACTGTCAGCATGTAGAATGCTACCCAAGGTTTAAGGTGGGTTCTAGTCTTCTGGGAAGACTGGCTTCTTTCAACATGAACATGTTGCAACTTGGCTTTGGGGTCCTACACTACAATGGTTGCAAAAGCCCAAGGGCTGGCCTGGTCCATCATTAGAGGGCCCCTTCTCCTTCATAGCCAATCAGAACACACCCAGAGGCCCATTGTGCAGGCTCCTCAAGGATTTCCTTTGAATGAGGGCTCCCAGAGTCCTCTTCCCCTTTTGTTTTCTTGCTCCTTCTAGCAAAGACAGGTTTCTTCTTGTTCGGGTATAGACAAGCCCTGTTAACTCTGGATCCTTGATGTTCTTCAGAGCCATGATCTGCAAGATCACCCCCCAACCCAAAAAGATCCTCACAAAATAAAACACACACACACACCCAAATCCTCTTGCTAATGTAAAAATTGGATGAAGATTATGTCAAGATCTTCCCACTCTAAACACAAAACACACAGATCGGAGTGAGGTTGAGGGTGAGGGTAAAGACAAACTCATCTACCATACCAACTCTCCAGTAGCCATGAGGATTCTAGAACTATCTAATTTGGGGGACTTTCTGCATTATACATTTCCCAAAAAGGCAGGAAGTAGGTGCTCCAATCACCTCTGTTTTTCTCAAAACACACTTCCTTTGGCAGCAAGTCTCTGCTTCTTGTGCAAGGAGCACATCTGTCTCACACTCTGGAGTGAGCAAAGATGACTAACATCCCCAAGCCCAGCCATGGTGGCTCACCCTTACCGTATTTCCATCTGCTCCAGGTTTTCTTGATGACTCACAACATTCCCTGTACAATATTCTACTTCTTGCCGTCCTTCATTGAACAGTTACTGAAATACTGTGCCAGATAGGGTGATGGTGGTGGTGCAAATAATGACAATGCATCACTTCCCTCCTAAGACCCACGTCACAAGGGACAAGTTCCATAATCTTCATTTACTTTGCATTCTTTGTGTTTGTGTTTCTAGTGAATGGAGTGTTAAGAAAACTCTGGAGGAGGGAGAGATGAGCTTTGATGTAGATGATCAACAGAGTTTTCTCATGGGAGGTGGAATTTGGTCATGACCTTGAAGGATGTCTAGGACTATGACCGGCAGGAACGTGCAGTTGAAAGTGCAGTTTCGGCGTAACAGAACCCAGGACATGTCATGAGACATGTCATGGTTTGTTCTTGTGACCTTGAGAAGACCCATGTGGTCGCTATGGTACTTGCAGAAAGGTGTGGGAAATAGCACTAGGAAGGGACATGGGACTGATGGTATTGAAGCCATTTTGACTTTGTAAGTCGCTTTATTTTTATCTTGTGCCTGTATGTTTTAAGACTTAAGAATGCAGACTCTGGGGCCAATCTTTCTGTGTTTAAATCTCAGCCCCATTGCTCCCCCTCGTGGGAAAATTATGTAACCTCCTTGCTGCTAGGTTTCTTTATCTGTACAACGACAGTAAAAGTTGTATGTACCATTCAGAGTGATTGTGAGGGTTAAATGGAAGTTTATATGTATAAGCTCTTATAGCCTGGTAAACAGCATCCATTATTGCTATTATGCTTTTGAAAGCTAAATGAAGCAAATGAATTCATAGTGGTGTTGAGAGTAATCCATGCACATGGTGAAGCAACGATGACTACCACAACCCTCTATTAGTACCAAAGGTGAATAGTAAGTGAAAGTCCTACCCTTGGCCTCTGGATGCCTTCCGCACCTATAGCAGTCACTGTTGTTTCTTGTGCATCCTTCCAGAATCAATTTGAGTTTCTAGAGCATATATATGTATATGCCTCCCTGTCTCTGAATTTGAAATGTGTGTTTCTATCAACACATGTATACATGTGTATCATTTTGCACCATATACTTTCATATTATAACAAATCTTAGTGACCATTCCACATCTGCAACACTGGTCTATATAATCCTTTTAAATGGCCACATAATAATTCATTTCATAAATATATAAACCAGACCTTTATAAATGGACTGTTAAGATTGCTTCCAGTCTTTGTGTTATACAAACAACATTGCATGATCATTTTAATGCTTTTTAATTTCGATGGATATTATTAAATTGTAAATTTTGAAGAGAATTCTTCCCTATCTCTCCATAAAGTTTGGTGCAATCTGCATTTTTCACTCCTGTTTTGTGAGTTGGATTTAATCTGGGGGTGTGATGTGAAGTGTTATATTTGGTTTTATCCCACTCCTCAGTTTATACCCAAAGGATTTAAAATCAGCACACTACAATGATGCAGCCACATCAATGTTTATAGCAGCTCAATTCACAATAGCTAAACTGTGGAACCAACCTAGATGTCCTTCAATAGATGAATGAATAAACTGTGGTATATATACACAATGGAATATTACTTAAGAGAATAAAACTATGGCATTTTCAGGCAAATGGATGGATCTGTCAACTATCATGCTAAGTGAAATTAGCCAATAGGCCAAAATGTTTTCTCTGAAAAACCAAAGGCCAAATGTTTTCTCTGATATGTGGATGTTAATTCACAACCGGGAGGAGGTGGGGTAGGGAAGAATAGAGGTATTTTGGATTAGGCAGAGGGGAGTGAATGGAGAGGAAAGGGTATGGGGGTAGAAAGGATAGTAGAATGAATCGGATATTATTACCCTATGTGTATGTATGACTACACGACCAGTGTAATTCCACATCATGTGCAACCAGGAGAATGAGCAGTTATACTTCCTTTATGTATGATGTGTCAAAATGCATTCTACTGTCATGTATAACTAATTTGAACAGTAATAACAAAAAAAGATGGTATAGAAGAACCAGAGGTTACCATATGGGAGTTACAGGAAGACTCTTTTAGTGAAGAAAATCTCTTTGATGGAATATTATATTATGCTTAAAATGTTTGTTTTGAAGCAAAAAGCTATATTGAATGCAAAAAGCATAATACATATTTTTATTTGTTATTACTGCAGCTAGTGTTTTCTCAACGTACTTTGAAACAAATTCATGAGTTAGATAAAAACACAAAGAAGGATCTGTGTATAAGTGAGTAAATATTTAAAAATTTTCCATATTTTTCAAGTTTTATGAAATAAGCATGTGTTGTGTTTGCAATTGAAAATAAAAATAAGACAATTATTAAAGTATCAAATTAAAAGAGGAAAAGGACCACTGGAGGAAAACATGGACAGTTTTTATAAAAGGGAAGAAAGTAGAAAGGGACACATAAAGATTAAGAAACCAAAGCAGCTGGGTCTACAGTGAGGACCCTAGGAACTGTGGTCAGCCCTGTGGATAAAGCTATACTAGAACTATCACAATAGGTATTAATATTTGGGGATCTTGAGTCATTGAAAGAAAGGCTTAGCAAGGACATAATAGATTAGCTCAAGTAAACAAGCAGGGAAGTGTGTATTACATATTAAAATAATCTCCATCAAGATCATTTTTGAAGTGTCGTTTAAAGAGGAAATTAGCTGTTACCTGGAAAATGTTCTTGTATAGACAACCTCATTGCTTAACAATACTGGATAGAGGTGGCCTCTGTTGTCATTAGCTTTCTTAAAGTATACTGTTATTTTTAAAAATGCTATCTTCAAACATATCTGTTTGCTTATCTCTTGGTTAACTCTCTTTGAGTATACTGTCCCTTCTTTTGTTCAAGTTGTTTAAGAAAATGTCACCATAAAATATTGGTACAGCCATGGCAAGACTTGGAAAAATGACCCACAGGTCTAATTCCACTCCAAAGAATTTAAGGGACTTTCCAAATTAATTCAGCTGGAGTCTACTTGGAATTTGTAGTTTAGAAAGGGGCTGACAGAGCTTATATTTTTACTGTCTATAAAGATAGGAATTTACAAAACACATAGCAAGTTCTGTTTTGCTTTCAGGAAATGGACTTACTTCTTAAGTATCATCAAGTTTCGTTACAGGTGTCTGTTCCCAAACAATTGGTGTGTGGTATTTGACATTACTGTTGTACCTAATTTTAAAACTTAAGTTGCAAGGATAACAATCTGTCAGTCTGCTTGAAATGAAAGTTGTTTTTTTTTTTTTTTTTTGAGTTAGGTGTTTTTCCTCCTAACCCTCTGTCAATCCTCAAGTAAGTCTGAATTATTGAAGTTAATGTTTTATCTTAATAGCTCATTTTGTGAATTTATAATATTGAATATTCTTAAAATTATGGGCATTGAAATTTCAATCCTCTTTTATGTGAAGATTTTGTTTCAATGGTTCCTTCTCTGGTCTATGCAGAGGGAGTAGCCCTTTTTTGCTTATTACCAATCTAGTTTTGTCTGCAAAGGTTCTGCTAGGTCTTGTCCTACCTACCATTTCCCCAAAATCAGATACACAAAATGACTCAAGCAAAGAAACCACTGTTGTCTTTAATAGAGAGATGATAACATATTTCTAGCAGTCTTCCAGGGAAGATCAGTGCCTCCAGGCTCTATCCTTGTGATTCAAGTGTCCTTATCTGGGTCTTGATGCCCTTCAGACTGGGCAGTTGATTCTTGCCTGAATGGATGGGCCAGATCGTTGGAGCACCCTGCAGAACTCTGCTAGAAGACAATCTTGCTGACTTCCACAAGGCTGAAGTCTTCAAGCTTGGGACCCATGGATTTTTTTCAACTCTTGACCCGAGGAAATTACCTCACATCTCTGCTCTACACCCTCTTCGGTATAAGGAGATGATAATCTAACTTTTTTTTTTTTTTTTTTTTTGGCAGAGATGGGGTCTCATTAGTTTGCGCAGGCTGATCTCTAACTCCTGGGCTCAAGTGATCCTCCTGCCTCAGCCTCCTGAGTAGGTAGGATGTGGTACTGCATCTGAGAGGGTAATAATTTTAAAAGATATTTTCTGGTTCTGAAATTCTCCATTTTTAGTGAAAGAAAAGGAAAAAAAAATTTTTATCTACGGCTTAAGCCAGGATGTATCGTTTTCACTTTCCAAGATGTTCTAGATCCTTCTTTCCCCTCTCCATGCCTTCATCCGGATTTCATGGTGCCTTATCCTTAAAGGTTCGCCACTGGAGAGTTTTATCACATGATATTGTAATGATCTGTTCATAGTATTTCTCTTCTATGGAAACGTCGCCCCCTAGAGGGCAAGCACTGTATCGCACTCATGTTTGTCCGCAGTTCCACAACCAGAATCCTAGATATGACTGACTGTTGAATTCATGCCATTCATCCACAGGGGTAAAAAGTAATAACTCTGAGAGCCCATGACAGTCTTTTTCTTTGTCAAGTAACTGAACTTGAAGTCAAAATACGCTGGTTCAGCAACTGATTGACCCTTGGACAGCTTGCTTAACCTGCAACACCTTGAAGAGTAAAGAGTGGTAGACACCAATAGTCTGTCTTTCCTGAGCCCATACTAAGCGGATCGTTAGAGTCTTAGATATTCAAGGCATGAGAAGTGGCAAGTAGATGCTCTGGGCTTCAAGGCTCATGTTCATCCCACTATACAGAGGAGTGTATTCCCAATATACACTCCTACAATGCAGTGCATATTATTAGATTGGCACACCAATATTCAATGAATACATATTGTTAAGGGTATGGTATGTATGTATGTGATTGGTGGAGGGAGAAAATTGCAAAAAATATAATATGTAGATGCTGTGGCATTCGATCCAATTTTAATCCTTATCCTATTTCATCTCTATCCACTATTTGACCTTGTTGACCATTTCCTCCTTGAAATACACTCTTCTTTGTAATATCTCTCTGGGGCTACTCCTGTTCTTTTTTAAAAGATTCTTCCTTTTCTACTCAACCATTAAGTGTTGGTCTTCTTAAAGCTTGGTCTACATTCTGTTTTCAGTTCTTCTCCCTCCCAATTAACCACTCTCTAAGGCAAGGGCTTCAATGACTGATGATTCCCAAATTTGTATCTTTGAGCTCCAAAGCATTATGTCTACCAGATATCTCTAATTGAATATCTCTGGGCACCACGCATTTAGTTGAATAACACAATTCATGCAGGTGGGTGGAGTTGTAGCTCAGTGGTAGAGTGCTTGCCTAGTATGTGTGAGGATCTGGGTTTGATTCTCAGCACCGCATATAAATAAATAAAGAAAATGAAGGTTCATCAACAACTAAAAAAAAAAAATATATTTAAAAAAAACTCATGCAGGAGACCCTCTACCCGCAATGTCCTCTCTTGGTTTTCTTCAAGCTTTTCTAATTGCCCCTGTTATTTATGTAGGCTAGAAGCCCAGGCTTCTCTGGACTGCCCTCTCCTTACCTCTCCTTCCAGATGCAATTCATCACCAATGCCTATGAGTGTTACCACTAATTAGTTCTCTCCTATTTACACTGCCCTATCTTAAACTAAGCCGCAGTCATTCTCACCAACATGGCTGCTTTAGCATCCTAAATTGGTCTTTCTCTAGCTTCTCTGGTCCTCCTCTTTTACTTCCTTTTTCAAATTACAGACAGAGTGATCTTTTTGAAAATGCAAATGCACTCCTTTTCCCCTACCACATGGACTTTGCATTGCTTTTGGAGAAAAAACCCCACATATTTCCAGGGCCTAATCTCTAAAACCCATGGATATTAACTTTAAATGGTATCAGAAGTTTTTTTTTTTTTTTCAGATATGGATAAAGGAACTCTCTTGAAAGGAAATTACCCTGGATTATCTGGTTGGGCCCTAAACATAATTACCATGTTACTTATAAGAGGAAGGCAAGGGTGACGTGTCACAGAAGGCTACAGAACCATGATAATGGAAGCAAAGAGAGATGCTATGGTGCTGGTTTTGAAGATGGAGGAAAAGGATTGAGCTGGAAAAGGCAAAGGAACAGCTCTTCCTCTAGAGCTTCTGACAGAGTGTGGTTCTGCCTATAGTGAAACTCATTTTGGACCTTTGACCCCCAGAACCATAAGAGAGCCAGTTTCTGTGGTTTTAACCTACTAAATTTATGGTAATTTGTTGCAGCAGCAATAGGAAACTAATATATTACCTTTCTCTTTTGAGGAAATGTTTTGCACTCCCTTGAGTTAAATAGGTTAGCCCAGGCCAAGGGTGTAGAACCACACTGTCCACCATGGTGACCACGGTAGCTACTAAGCAAGTTACACTTAGGCTAGTGCAACTGAAATAGGGCTGTGAGAAATTTTGATCATTTTCCTATGAGCGCTGCATATCCATTGGGGATGGAGGAGAGGAATTTGTCTGCATTCAGTGGGGCTGCCACCTGCAGTTAATATTCCTTTGCCCAGTACAGTAATGGGCACATGACTCTGGTCTGGTCAATGTGGTATGCCATCTCCAAGACTGGATGGTCTATTACACAAGCCAGACCAACCAGGGATTTTGATATGACTACTGAGTGGGCAAGCTAGCTCTCCTTCCCTGGGTTGCTGAGCTGGGATTTTGCAAGACCAGAACTCATTGTGACCTTATGTTCTCCTCCCTTCACCCCAGGGAACTAACTGACAGTAGGGAGAATAAAGCTGATGTGTAGGGAGAAGCAGAGCTGAGACTTGTGAGAGAGAGAGACCTGATTACTTTTTTCTTTTTTTCTTTTTAGTCTCTGGTGGCCCCAAGGCCTACTTTATCCCAAGATCACAAGGTGAAGGATCACAAAGACCTGGAGTTGTAGGAGGCCACATTTGCCACCATATAGAATAAGCTTGCTAGGAACGAAGACACAGAGGAAGGCATTGCTGAGGGACTAGACAAAGAGCTAACATCCTGAAGACACATTTCAAAATTCTGGGATCCAATGTGACCTCTTGGATGTTCTAGTCATGTGAGCAAATATGCTCTTCTTTTTTCCTCAATGTTTTGAGTTAGGTTTCTTTCATTGGGCCAGTTAAATTTTATTCATGCAACTAGAGAAACTACTGTGTGCTATTTGAAATAAGATTTTAAAAAATTTATATTTGCTCTGAGGAGGAAAAGAAATTATTCAGAGATTCTTGAAAGGATATTAGGCAATAGAAGAAATAACCTATATTACAATAGCCTCGTAAATGACTTCAATAAATTCGGGCCTCAGTAAATTAATTGCCTCCCTGCTAACTTCCATTTTATTCGACCTCTCCACTCTTCAATACCAGGGCAGATCTGTCATGCCAAAGGCGGCCAAGGTCTGTGATCTCAGTGTTTTTATTGCCCTTCATCTTTGTCCTATTGGTGATAGTTTAGAAGGAATTAAAATATAAGACCTACAAGGTAGATATTTTCTTGTCTGTTTTGTTCCCTGTTAATTCTCCAGAGCCTGGAAGTGCCTAGCTCATAAAGGATGCTCAAAAATCATTTTCGAATGAATGAATGAATGAATGGCAGCAACATTTACTTTGTATCTATTGTGTGAAGTGCATTAAGTGATACTAGGGAATTGAAGAAATTAGGGATGGTTCCCTGTCCTTTCAAAGGGGACACATCAGTTTGTAGTCTAATCCTTTCTTTTTAACTTATCACAAGCCTGTAGACTGGAACTACTGGGTTTATTCTTTTGAAATTTGTAAAATATGGTTCGAAGAGCAGCAATGTCATTAAAGATTCTCACATTATCTGGTTCAGGTATTTCCTTGGATGCTACAAATGCATAAGGATCAAATGCTTAAGGATTACAGACTCCTTGGAGTGCCCCAAACTGATTCTATGAGACACAACCAACTTTTTGTTTTTAAGTATAAAAATGCATGATTAAAAGAATAGAATGATTCAATTACACATCTGGGGTGAAAACATGGCAGTACATTCTGTGTTATTCATGGAGCAAATACAATCCATTCAAGCAAGCCATGGAAATTGTAAATAAAATTACCATAATGACTTCGCGATGGTGGTTTTCTGAATGTCACCAGTCAGTCCACAATGGGAGATCTGCCAGATTTCCCTCCTCGGTAGCTGTGCATCTGCACTGCACTTGAATCATGGCAGATCTGCCTGCATTGGTTGTAGAAATTTGCATGGACCTTGGAACCTGGGACTCTGATGCCCTTCATGCATGCATAGAACCAGAGCATCCTAAGGTCAGTGCAGGATGCAACAAAAGCATGTTGCAGCTTCGTTGCTGTGCACCAGTGGATGATCTTGGGGCTGCGGCTCTATAGTATAGACTAGTTCACTTGGGCAGTCTCCAGTGTCCCCTAAGGGAGGGATGTGAACACAGGCTTAACACTAAAGTTGGGTGCTGTTTACTTCTGTTGGAGTCATTATTAGCCAGCAAGGAACTCTGATTTCGGTGTGGTCTTTGTGGATTTCCTGAGTCAGTGTTTATGAAGGAGACACTCTCTGAATGGTCTAAGATATCTGGTGAGGTATCTAGTCCAATTTGTATCACATTTCAGTTTCCATCACTATGATGATTTTAATCCATTCTCTTCTGTGAGACTGTGGAGATAAAGACTGTGGAGGTAGTGGAAAGGAAATAGGGCTTTTCGGTCCTTTTTCCCTTTTAGCAACAGAGTGCAAGTGCAAAGAAGGTCATGGCCTAAATCACCTTAGAGAATCATTAATTTCAGAGTCTGTCTGGGAACTACAAAGCTGTGACTGAGGTGTGTTTTGACTTCCTTGGGGCCTGGTGTCTGGAGTCAGGGGTGTTTCTGGTGTGAGCTGTCTGTAGCTCCCTGGGAGACCTGTGCAGGGGAGCTGGGATCCTTGTGCCTTTGCTCTCTCATCTGTAAAGCAGAGATCTGAGAACCGAGCCCTGCCTACATTCGAGGGGTGGGAGAGTACCTGCAGGCTGTCAGGCCTTTGAAGGCAGGTGCTGTAAGAATGTGAGATAAAAGCTTCCGGAGATGAAACGGTGGTCAGAGGCCTTTTGAGGGCTGACAACATCACTGCAACTGATTTTCTTCTCCTCCCCTTGCAGAGCCCTTGGCATTCGGTCTGTTGTCACGTAAGGACCTGAGTTGTGGGGGGAAAAGGTACTGTAATGCCTGTAATGTCTCCTCCCTCAGTTCCCCACTGGGGAATGGGAAAGAAGAAAGGACAACAAGAAGGAAGGTTGGAGGGTGAGGCAAGGGGAGGCTTTGCTGATGGGCTCTTCCTAAGGGCTCAGGAGAGAGGCACGAAAAGAGCCAGATGCATCTAGCTGCTCACTGTTTGCAGGATGTCAGCCTTCCTGAAGTCTTTCTGCAGTGTGCTTCTGTGGCCAGGGAATGGGTGAAGCTCTCTCTAGTTCCAGGGCTGGTGGTGAGGCAGACCTCCTGGTCCTTGGTGAGTATCCTGCCCCAGCATATAGTTTATTCTCTACCATCTGTCTCGTCCACTAGGCTAGACTCTTCAGGGACTTTACGGACCTTTACACCATTCTGAGTCCCAAGTGCCTAGTACAAAATCCGCCCTATAAGGAAGATTGATTGTGCAAGACGAGTGCCTCCATGTCAAGCCCAAGAAGCACTGATCCTCCAGAATCCAAAGTCCTTCCAGGACAGCTTTGCCACCAGGGTAGAGGGGACATGACAACTGTGAACCTTCAATATGGTTAATTTTCCATTCAGCCCACATCCTGTTCTTCTCCATGTCTGTCTTTGGTACAACTTCTGTACTATAAATTTCTGTGTAGGTAGAGATATAATCTCATTTCTATCAGCTCAGTCATACTTTCTAGCAACCCTTCCCCCAACACAATGCTTGGTATATAATAAGTGCTTCAAAGTGATTTGTGGAATCTTAAGTTGTCTCAGCTTGCATGATCCTAGATGGTTGTGGCAGGCTGAATAATGGCTCCCAAATATATCCATCTGTGAATCCTTAGAACTTGTAAATGTTATCTTTGAAAGGCAAGAGGACTTTGTAAATGTGACTAATTTGAGAATCACAAGATAGGGAGCTTATCCTGGAGGATCTGAGCAGGGCTGTGTCCTTCTAAGGGGGGGGACAAAAGAGGAATAAGAGAAGGTGATATGACCATAGGAGCAGAGGTTGGGGTGATGTGCTTGGAAGGTGGAGGAAGGGGCCCAAGCCAAGGACACTAGTAGCCTCTAGGAGGTGAAAAAGGTAAGGAAATGGATTCTTCCCTGGAGCTTCTGGAAGGAACCAGCCTCTTTGCCAACACCTCAGTTTTAGCTCAGTGACTAATTTTGGATTTCTGACCTCCAGAACTATGATAGAATACATTTTTGTATTTCAAAGCCACAAAAGTTGTGGTAATTTGCTACAGCAGATAGGAAACTATACAACAGTTTGGTGCCAGGGCTCACAGGTGACATCAGGGAAGTGCAAAAGTCCTGCTGGGCTGAGTTAAGGAAACAATACTTGGTGACTTGAAGCCTTCTAGCTCTCTGGGCTGGGGAGACTATATCCTTCCAATTTTATGCATCCCTGTGAGTGAAATGTACAATTACGGCTGGAATAGTTCCTTAGTGAGGGGCAGCAAATAAAAGCAACCAACAGGCTTCTTACTTTGGGTCTCATCCTTCTTCCTCCTTAAAATCATCCACAGTGACACAGACAAGAATCTAGCTTATGGCTCTTCCCAAAACACATTTCCAAAAAACAGAAACCAATACTACCAGGGAAAGAGCTCCCAAGTCACAATAACTACCTTAAAGGCAATGAATTGGACAGCCCTAACCACCTAAAGCAGTCACTGCAACACCGGAACATGATTGTGTATTTCTAGAGAGGTGGGGCCAACATCAATGCTGGCAAACAAGGTCAAGGAATGAGAAAGAACAAAATGGAAATACGTATGAGAATTTCAATAGTTGAAATAAATAACACAGAGAAGGAGCAAATACTTGGAAGAATACAACTGAAACCAAACTTGTGAGTTAGACTATCAGATTAAGGGACTCTCCTCAAAGGATGCAAGAAAAGGTTAAGAGGTAGAAAATTGGAAAGAAAAACCAAAACCAAGGACACAGGTTAGAAATAAAAATATGACTCCTATTATTTATCTAAGAGGAGTTCTAGGAAGAGAAAAAAAAAAAAAGAAATGAAAGAAAAGAAGATATATTTGGAGAAATGGAGATTAACTTCTTAGAAATGTAGATGGAAAAGCAGATTAGAAGACTCATAGTAAGATAATGAGAATCCCATCTTAGAGAGATTATAGTGGAAATTTCAAACATAAAGGCCAAAAAAAAAAGTAGATCATTAAGTTATAAAGAACATTACCATAAAGACCCAAGAATATCAGTATCATGTAGGATGTGCTCTACCACTATGAGACAACATGGGTTCATTTTACTGTTGGATATAGATGCCTAATTCTTAAATAAAATATTAGTTAAGTGAACCCAATGGTCTTTTAAAACACATCACAATTAAGTGAGGTATATCTATAAATTCAAGAATAACATTAAATGGATCATAGCATTAAAGATAGATCTTAAAGATATAAAGCTGAGTAAAGTAAGAAAAAGAGTGTGATACACACAAAATACCTTTATGTAATATAAAACATGTGCACAAAACACCAATATACCTTTTTCAGGGCCTTAACACAAGTACCAATATACCTTTCTCAGGGACAAAAAGATGCATAATCAGAAAGCATAATTGTAGCAAATTGGAATGATTGTTATGAGCAGGAAGAGAAAAATAGGGGTAGAAATTGGGGTTAAAAAGATATATAAGACAGTAGAAGGGTGATCTCAGCATGGAACATGAAAACTGAGAAATCCCTTCCATTCCCTCCTAAGATGAATTTTCAAAATGTACTTTGCAACTCTTTTTATTAAGAGGAGGAGTCTATTCTTCCATCTTTTGTATTTCATATTGTGACTTTTTTTTTTTTTTTGATCTGGTTTCTTTGAGGAAGTTCTGATCTAGATCTCAAGAGGCCATGCAGCTTCTGCTGTGACTGCTTTGAACCCTGAAGCTATCATGTGAGCACTCCTGGGCAACCTGCTCAAGGTTGAAAACCATGTGAGAGGCTCCAGTTGTCCCCACTGGCCTAGCAAGGCTGTCATCAACCAGTCAGCCCATCAGCCCACCAACTGTCAATAGATGCCTAAACGAGCCCAGCCAAAATCAACTGAACCCATTGCAGACCAGAAAAAAGACCCAGCTCAATTCATTCCAAGTTGTAACCTGCACAACGTAAGTGGTTGTTTTAGGTCATTAAGTTTTGGAACAGTTGGTTATGCAGCAAAGCCTAGCAGATACTATCTCCTATTCTTAAGCATTACCTTTTGCTTTTTTAAAAAAAGTATTTTTCTAGTTGTAGATGGACACAATATCTTTGTTTATTTTTTATGTAGTGCTGAGGATTGAACCCAGTGCCTTACACATGTGAGGCAAGAGCTCTACCACTGAACTACAATCTCAGCCCCTCTGCCTTTCACTTTTTAAAAAAAAAATCTTTATTTTATTTATTTATTTTTATGTGATGCTGAGGATTGAACCCAGTGACTCACGCATGCGAGGCAAGCGCTCCACCACTGAGCCACAGTCCCAGCCCCTGCTTTTCACTTTTTATGTATGATTTCTTTCTCTTGATCTATGCATTCAACCATCCACCTACCATCTACCCATTTATGGTTAATAGCACATCCATTCATTGTATTATAAACTGAAGATACTAGGAGAAAGATAAAGTCCAACTCCTAAAGATTTGGATAAGATTACAGGAGAATTTTAAGATGAACCCCCAGCAGGCAAACCGAACCCAGACAAAGGTCACGCTTTGACCAAGTTTTGAAGTGTGAGTTGGAGTTAGCTCTGCAGAAGTGTGGGTGGATGTGTGCCAAAAGGAAGCAACTGGTGTGATAGGTGAAGAGACTTCAAGTGTTATTGTAGGAAGCTGGAGAGGTCAATAGGGATCTGTTTTCAGGAAATGGCAGTTATTCCCAGTGGGTCTCCTTGTTACTCCCAAGAGGTTCCCTGCCTCTCGTTTAAATGAACCATTTTGGTTGTGCTCTGCTGTCTATGCTGGAGCTGTACACATGTGAATCCACAGGAGCTGTAGTCTTGACCATCTCAGGGTAACTCTGAGAACATTTGCTAAATTTAAAAATGTATACAAATTGCTGGCTTAGACTCAAATCCTCTGAAGTTCTGTGAATTCATGAATGTATATCACTTTCTAATTATTGTAAACATTTTAAATGTGCACCCCTTCTTTCTCAATTAGATGGAAAGCTTTTAGGAGTGGCTGCAGGAGTGCTAGACTAGGAGTCTGGAAGCAAATGGTTTAAGCCCAGCTCTTTCGCTCACTTGTGTTGGAGGCATGAGTGAAGGAGTCAGGCTCCAGTACAAAGTCAACAACGCAGCTATGCAACTGGTCAGGGATGTGCTCATCTCTTAATGGCTTGTGATCATTTTACCATGCTGAATATTTTAGAAATCAGAGAATCCAAAATGCATCAGCTGTCATCTCAGCAGCAGCTTCACGAGCCAGCCTGTTATTTCTGAATCAAAAATAAAGTAAGATGAATGAGGCTGCCATATCCCCCGGGAAGGTGGTCCCTTGAGCCTCCCTCACCCCCTCCTCCTGCTCCCGTCTCAGCTTGGACAGTCCTGTGTCTGCTGAAGTAAGAAGTGTCACATGCTGTCTTGCCGTCCCTCACTCAACAGTTATTGGGCACCAACTATGTGGCAGTCACTCCTGTTAGCAATAATACAGCAGTTAACAAAAAAGGCAAGACTCCCTGCCCCCATGGTAGGGAGAGACAAGAAATAAGATGACTAGTTAAAACATATACCATGTCAGGTAGTGAGTGCTTTGAAGAAAAATAAAGCGTAGACGGGAAATGCGGATGTTGAGGTGGGAAGAGCTTGTAATTTTGGACAAGATAGTAAAGAAATATCTCATTGAAAGAGTGACATGTGAACATAAACCTGCAGGAGGCAGGGGGAATAGTTGGAGTGTTTAGGGCAGGGAGCTGTCTGGAGGAAGAGTGTTCTTGGCAGAAGGAACAGCCAGAGCAAAGGTCCTGGGGTAGGGGACTTGTGTGATGAATTCAAAGGAACAGCCAGGAGGCCTGTGTGGCTGAAGTGGAGAAAATGAAGATGAAGTATTGAGAGTAGTGGACTAGTGGGAGGTGAGGTCAGAGAGGAACGGGGTGCTGTCCTGGAGGACATTATGTGTTATCATAAGGACTTGGCTTTAACACTGAACAAGGCAGGGAGCAAATGGAGGACTTAAGCAAAGGTATGGTAGGAGTGATTTATATTCTGAGAGAAGAGAAGAAGGTCTTTGAGGTCTCTAAGTGTAAGGCAGTGATGCTGGGAAATTAGGGTGGATTTCCCACATTAGTGAATATGAGTTTAATTCACATTCATATTCAATAGGCAGTCATTGAAGGTTAAGGTTTTTTTTTTTTGGAGGTCTGATCTTATTTTTTTGTGACACTTAAAAATTCTTATTTTTGACTGGACTCTGGCTCAGACATAGAAGCTCTCAGAGAGGACAGCCTGTGTCTCTTGGCAATCTGTTCCTGGTGTTTTTCTTTGGCTTCTTTCATTCTCTTGGCCAAAAGTTTGGCATATTCTGCAGGCTCTTCCTTATTCTTCTTAGTAGTTGTTTTTTCAGAGCAATATGTGTGTGCTTGTGTTGCAGGACATGTGGAGTAACAAGATGCTGAATCTTCAGTGCTTTAGTCCTGGTTATTTTTTTTAACCTTCCTTGTTTAAGGGTTTTTTAACAACACGTTGGTGGACATCATCTTCCTTAGAGAGATTGAAAAGCTAGCGGATTCTACCAGCTTTTTTGGGTCCCAGTTGAGGTACAGTAGTATCCGGAAATCTGGGAATATCCTTCTCTCTTTTATAATAATCAAGTTGAGAACACTCAGATTAGCATCCACAATGCAACCTTGAACAGATTTGTGCTTTCTCTCTCCAGTTCTCCTTGTCTATAACAGGAATGCCCCTTACTAAGTAGCAGGCGAACACAACTATGGGTCAAGGCACTCTGCCTTGTGGGGAAACCTTGTTTGTCATGCCCAATCACTGATTCAGACCACATAACCCTTCCATTCTTCACCCAGAGTGTCAGCAGCAACTTCTGTGGCCATACGCTTCTCATAAAAAGTATGAAGTTTGCGTTCATTGTCCACTGCAATGGGTTTCTAGCAACCGGCAGCTGGGAAGGAGATATTCAGCTTCATCTTGGAGCAGCTGATTTGAAGGTTAAGTTTTTTTTTTTTTTTAATTATTTTTTATTGGTTCTTTTTAGTTACACATGACAGTAGAATCCATTTTGACATAATTATAAAAGCATGGCATATATCTTGTTCTAATTCAGTCCCTAGTACCTCCCCTTCCCTTCCCCCCACCCTCTTCTCCCTTCTGTCTACTCTACTGATCTTTCTGACATTTACCCACCCATAGTTATTTTTTAAAAATCAATTTATTGTGGATATACATGATGGTGAGAGCCACTGTGGTATATTCATATATGTACACAGGAAAGTTTGGTCAGATTCAATCTACTACCTTCCTTTCTCCCATCCTCTTCCCTTCCCTTCCCCTTTGTCTATTCCACTGATATTTCTTCCATTCTTTTTAAAAATTACCCCCTCCTCCTATTGTGGATTAGCTTCCACATATCAGAGAGAACATTTGACCTTTGGCTTTTTGGGACTGGCTTATTTCACTTAGCATGATAGTCTCCAGATCCAACCATTTACCGGCAAATGTCATAAAGTCATTTTTTAAAAAAATGGCTCAGTAATACTCCGTTGTGTATACACACCACATTTTCTTTATCCATTCATTTGTGAAAAGCAGAAGATTCAGGTTTTTGTTTTTTTTTTTCATTTTGAACTGAGGGTTGTTAGCACAAAGGCTTCTAATATACAGAGGCAATATGTCCAGAACCTTCCTAACAGATAGATGGAAAGGGAGGTTTGCTGGAGTTCGAAGGAAATTCATAACTTCAGATATATGTGTCTACCTGGGGGACCAACCATCCTCACACCAAGACATTAGATGATGTGCACTGAAAACTTGTTGTTCCTTACTTTCTTGCATGCTAGACTTGAGGGTCTGGCTGTGCACTGCACTTCTCTACATTTCTAGGCACTGCATTAATATGTTTGAAACTCTGTACAAAACAGAAGCCCCCTCAAACTCCAGCATTTTTGTTTTCTTATCCTGATTAGTGGCACCACCAACCATCCGTTTACCCAAGCTGAAACCTGTAACATCTTCTTAGACTAGTCCCTTCCCTCTCAGCTCTACCCGAACACTAAATAGTGTTGATCTTCCTCTTCTTCTTTTTTTTTTTTTCTGGTACTGGGGATTGAACTCAGGGGCATTCGACCACTGAGCCACATCCTCAGCCCTATTTTGTGTTTTATGTAGAGACAGGGTCTCACTGAGTTGCTTAGCACCTCACCGTTGCTGAGGCTGGCTTTGAACTTGCGATTCTCCTGTCTCACCTCTTCTCTTGAATATCGCTTCTTCCCAGTCCCAGTGTGAGGCCCCAGCCTGGTTCTTATTGCCTCTCCCCTAGGCTTCTGATAGTTTGATCACCTGGTCTCCAATCTTCCTCCATCAAATCCTTCTTCCAAGGAGTGGTCAAAGGCATTTTTCTGAAAATGCAAATCAGATCTTAATCTTTTCTTTCTTAAAATCTTTGGCCAATGGATAAAGTCAACCCTGTCCTTACAGCTCTCCAGGTCTGCCATGAGCTGGCTCTGATTCAGCTCACTGCTTTTTTCTTGGCATCACACTCAGCCACACTGAAATCTCCTAATATTGTATGCCTCTGAGATTTTGTACAGCATCCCTCTGTCTGTCCTCCTGTTCTTCTGGCAAACTCTTATTCACTCGTCAGGACTCAGCTCACATGCTATTCCTCTGGCAGGTCTTTCTGGAACTCCCCTTATTGAACCATGCCTATCATGCCTCAAATCCCACATCTGTTAGAATCTGTATATTATGGCACATTTCAGTTGGACGAAAGCACCAAAATTGTCTGTGGAAATGTTAACATATAATGATCCCAAGACCCAATTCCTGGAGATTTGGTTCTAGGGTTTGAGTTTTCTATGAAGTATTCCTACTGCCATTAATTCTTCAGTAATATATAGTTCAAGTTTTTGTTTCCTTTTGACTAAAGAATTATTTATAGGTCGGGTTTTCATTTCCATAAGGATATTTTAAAAATCTTACTTTGCTGTCAGTTTCTATTTTACTGTGTTGTCAAAATTAGTTAAGCATCTCATTGGTCTATGAAAAGAAGATATATTAACTGCCTTACTGTATGATTTTGCAATATCTTGTTTTTGCTATTAATATTAATATTTTATCCATGTACTTGCAAAAGATACCTCAATTTCAAACCTGCTTGTTGTATGTTCTATATACATCTTATGAACTACTCATATTATATAGATGAATTTTGATTATATTAATTATTTATCTATTTAAATAATTTTTATTTTAGAATATTTTTAAATGTATAGAAAACTTGTGAGTACAGAGTGTTGCCATATATACCTTACCTAGTTTGCTTCATAATTAACATCTTACATTGGTATGGTACATTTGTTACAGGAAAACGTGGTTCTTTGAAAAACTCAATGAAGTTGGTGAACTTCTAGCCAAATAAACTAAGAAAAAAAGAGAGGAGACACCAATTTTTAATGTCAGAAATTAAAGAGATATCATTACTACTGATCCCATGGACACTCAAAGGATGAGAACGTAATACTAAAATAATTCTGTGTCCCAAAATTTGGTAATTAAATGTATTGAACCAATTTTTTGAAAGACACACAGTACCAAAACTCACAGAAGGAGCAATAGATATTCTGAACAGGCCTTTATCTATTACAGAAATGAAGCCAATAATTAATAAACTTCCCCAAATAAGCACCAGGCCCAGATGGTTTTTCTGGTACCATCTACTACATTTTAAAGAAAAAATTATATAATTCTCTACAATCTTTTTAGAAAATAGAACAGATGGAACAACTTTCTGACTTATTTTCTAAGACTGGCATTATTTTTCTAATACCAGTTAAAGATAGCACAAAGAAGAAGAAAAACTATAGACCAATATTTCTCATGAAAATAGATGCAAATCTTTAACAAAATATTGAAAATTAAATTTAAAAACAAGTATAAAAAGTAGTATATACCACAATGTGAGACTGGTTCAACATTTGAAATTCAGTTAATGTAATTCACTGAATCAAGAGGCAAAAGAAGGATAATCACATGATCATATAAATAAATGCAGAAGCATTTGACAAAACCCAACACTTGTTTATAAAAAAGACTCTCAGAAAACTAGGAATAGAGAGGAATTTCTTCAACTTGATAAAGAGTATTGATAAACAAGCTTCAGCTAGCCTAAACTAGGTGACATACTAGGTATTTTGGATCTATGACTGGGATCAGGGCAATGATGTATCTTCTCACCACTTCTATTCTACATCATGCTGCAAGTCCTACCTAATAGAATAAGACAAGAAAAGGATATAGAAGATATACAGGTTGGGAAGTAAGAAATAAAAGGGTCTTTTTTTTTTTACAGATGACATTGCTAACTACATATTTTTTTTTTTTAAGTTAAAAAAAACCTTCCCACAACTAATAAGTGTGTATAGCAAGGTATGGAGTACAAGATTAATATACAAAAGTCAATTGCTTTCCCACATACCAGAAATAAATAATTAGAATTTGAAATTAAAAACATAATACTATTTACATTAGTACCAAAAATATACCTAGCCAAATATGTACAAGACCTATTTGAGAAAAACTACAAAATTCTGATGAAAGAAATCAAAGATCTAGATAAGTGTTGAGATATCTCATGGTTATGGTAGGAAACTCAATATTGTTAAGATATCAAGTCTTTTTTTTTCAAATTACTAATAGATTCAACTGAGCCCCCCCCCAAAATAGCAGGAAGCTACTTTGTGAATATTGATGAACTGATTCTAAAATGTGTATAAAAAGGCAAAAGACAATGCAAGAGGAGTAAAGTCCAAGGACTGATGGTGACTGACTTCAAAATTTACCATAAAGCCACAGAAATCAAGACAACATGGTGAAAGGAAAAATACAGAGATCAATGGAACAGAATGGAGGATCCCCCAAATAACCCACATAAATACAGTCAACTGATCTTTTACAAAGGGGCAAAGGTGATGTGGCGAAGAGAAAGAACAGTCTTTTCAACAAATGATGCTAGAACAACTGGACAACCTCATGAACAAAAAGTTATTTAGACAGAAGCCTTACATCTTTCACAAAAAATTTATTCAAACTGGAATCATTGACCTAAATATAAAATGCAAAACTGTAAAACTTCTAGAAGATAACATCAGAGTAAATGTGAGGGACCTTGGATTTGGTGATGAGCTTTAGATACAACCTCAAAAGCATGATCCATCAAAGAAAAAAAGCTGATAACCTGGGCTTCATTAAAATTAAAACTTCTAGCCGGGTGCGGTGGTGCACACTTGTAATCCCAGCACGTTGGGAGGCTGAGACAGGAGAATTGTGAGTTTAAAGCCAGCCTCAGCAGTGGCAAGGTGCTAAGCAAATTAGTGAGACCTTGTCTCTAAATAAAACACAGAATAGGGCTGGGGATGTGGCTCAGTGGTCAAGTACCCCTGAGTTCAATCCCCAGTACCAAAAAATCAAAATTAAAACTTTCTCTCTGCAAAATATACTGTTAAGGGAATGAAAGACAAACTAAAGACTGGGAGAAAATATTTGCAAAATATATATCTGATAAAGGACCTGTGTCCAGAATACATAAAGCATTCTTAAAACTCAACAATAGGAAAACAACAAGTCAAGGCACCGAAAACATACATTGGAGAAAAAGATAGCCTCTTCAACAAATGGTGCTGGGAAAACTGGAAATCCATATGCAGCAAAATGAAGCTAAACTCCTATCTCTCACCATGCACAAAACTCAAAGTGGATCAAGGACCTAGGAATTAGACCAAAGATCCTGCACCTAATAGAGGAAAAAGTAGGCCCAAACCTTCATCGTGTCGGATTAGGCCCCGACTTCCTTAACAAGACTCTTAAAATGCAAGAAATAAAATCAAGAATCAATAAATGGGATGGATTCAAACTACAAAGTTTCTTCTCAGCAAAGGAAACAATCAATGAGGGGAAGAGAGAGCCTACATTTTGGGAGCAAATTTTTGCCACACGCACATCAGACAGAGCATTAATCTTCAGGATATATAAAGAACTCAAAAACTTAACACCAAGAAAACAAACAACCCAATCAATAAATGGTCTAAGGAGCTGAACAGACACTTCTCAGAAGAAAAAATACAATTGATCAACAAATATATGAAAAATGTTCAATATCTCTAGCAATTAGAAAAATGCAAATCAAAACTACTCTAAGATTTCATCTCACTCTAGTCAGAATAGTACTTATCAAGCATACAAGCAACAGTAACTGTTGGTGAGGTTGTGGGGGAAAAGGCACACTCTTACATTGCTGGTGGGACTGAAATTGGTGTAACCAATCTGGAAAGCAGTATGGAGATTCCTTAGAAAACTTAGAATGGAACCACCATTTGACCCACCTATCTCACTCCTCAGTCTATACCCAAAGGGCTTAAAAACAGCATACCACAGTGATGCAGCCAAATCAATGTTTATACCAGCTCAATTTACAAAAGCTAAACTGTGGAACCAACCTAGATGCCCTTCAATAGATTAATGGATAAAGGAACTGTGGTATATATACATAATAGAATATTCCTCAGCATTAAAAGAGAATAAAATCATGGAATTTGCAGGTAAATGGATGGAGCTGGAGAATATCATGCTAAGTGAAGTAAGCCAATCTCAAAAAACCAAGGTCGAATGTTCTCTCTGATAAGTGGATGTTGATCCATAATGGGGGAGGGGGCACAGGAAGAATGGAGGAACTTTGGTCAATGAAGAGGGAACAGGGGGAGGGGACATGGGGGCAGGAAAGATGGTGGAATGAGATGGACTTTATTGCCCTAGGTACATGTATGGCTGCATATATGGCGTGACTCTACATCATGTACAACCAAAGAAATGAAAAGTTGTGCTCCATTAAAAAAAAGAATATTACAATTAGAAAACAGTGTAAGATGAACTATAGCTGAAAAAATAAAACAAATATAAAACTGTAGTATTCTTTGCCTTAAATACATTTGTTAGAAAAGAGAGAGAGAGAGAGAAAAAAAAAAAACAAAAAACAAGCCAATGAATAAGTGGGCAAAAGAACTGAACAGACACCTTACTAAAGAAGGTACATGGCAAATAAATATATGAGAAGATGCTCAACATATATCATTAGGGAATTGCAAATAAAAACAAATACAAACAACAATAAGATAACACAACACAGCTATTCAAATGGCTAAAATCCAACAAAGCTGATATCTAATTCTGGAGATGATGCAGAGCAGAGAGAACTCACATTAATTTTTTGTGGGAATGCACACTGTATGCCAACTTGGAAGACAGTTTGGCAGTTTCTTCCAAAGTTAAGTATTGACTTATCCAAATAATCCAGTAGCCATCTTCCTCAGTATTTACCGAAATGAGTAGAAAACTTACAACCACGTGGAAATCTCTATCCAAACATTTATAGCAGCTGTTGGTTGTCACCAAAACCTGGAAGAAACAAAATATGCCAGGATGTTTTTCGATAGGAAATGGGGAAACAAACTGTAGTATATCCATACAATGTGATATTATTCAGTAATAAAAAGAACTGAGCTATTATTCAGCCTTGACAAGGCAGGAAGAAGCTTAAATACGACATAGTTATTGCTCGGTGAATGAAACCAATTACGAAAGCCTAGGTAGTGTTTGATTCAAAACACTATGACACTTTGGTAAAAGCAAAATTATAGAGAGTAAAAAGTGACTTCCAGGGATTTGGAAAGGAAGGAAAAAGAAAACTGGGCAAAGCACTAGGGATTTTTAGAACTGTGAAACTGCTCTGTACTGTCCTATAGTGGTGGACACATGGCATTCTGCCCTTAGCAAAACCCACAAAACTGTAAGATACAAAACTTGAATCCTAATGTAAACATGAACTTTAGTTAATATGATGCATTAATTTTGAACCACTAATTGTAACAAATATGCCACATTAATGCAAGAAGATAATTAGAGGAGAAACTGTGTTGGGGAGAATATGTGGGAATTCTATATTACTTGCTCAATTTTTCCATATACCTAAAACTGTTTTAAAGAAATAAAGTCTGTTAGTTTTTTAAAAGGGACTCCCTTTGTTTTCTAAGTAAATGCTTTTCTAGAGATGTAATAAGGTGTGTTTTTTGGGAAGGTATAGACGGAGCTGAATGAGCACCAGACAGGATGAATTCCTGATGAGATCTGGGCCACTTTCATAACCTCCCATATAAACTTCTTAGCATATATTTTTCTTCTGTCAGATTACTGTCTTTACAATTAGAATGCTGATGCTTTTTTGTTCCTAAGCAATAAAATATTAGATAGGAGAATGTGCTTTCTTTTATGTATAAAATGTCTAAGAGTACTTATTGCATTAGGTATATTTTGCAATATAGGGAGGTTACAGTGTTAAAACCAAATTAGAATCCCTTCCTGGCATGCTTTGCTGTAAGTCTCTGATCCACTTTCTAACACTTTAGCTTATAACTTAGTCTATGCTAAGCATAGAAGTGTCCTTTATAAAAAGGCTTTTGAAAGAAACCTAAATGCTAGGGCTCTGGACTTTCTGACGTTAGTAAGTGGGGTTGGTGACATTCAATTCTCTTCTCCCTTTTTGATCACCACTGCAGAGCTTGCTGAGATCTGAAGGGCTCACTCATCTTGCTAGCCACCGATCAGCAGTAATTTAGAGAAAGAAGGTCAGAAAATGCTTTTACCTTTAAGGAAAAAAGAGAATTGGTAATGGGGTTGTTATTTTGTTCTGGCACCTAACAACAGCTGTTGTGGCCAGTTGCTAACCAGTGGCACAAAAGCATCAGTATATAGTCAAATGATGTTAAAAACATTACTTTATACTTGAGCTAATAATCACTGGTGCAGCTAAAGAGGTCAAGGGACTGAAGAACCCCAAATTCTGAAATTAGGATGAGTGTGTTAGTTTTCAAGGTAGTGTCTTGATGTCTTTTTGGTTGAACCTTGAGGTAAAAACTGTTTTCATAATAATTCAAATACATGATTTGCTGATTTAATAGGTTGACATTTGCACTGATGAACAAAATTATAGTTGACGGAGTGACACCAAACAGTACTGATAGTCCTTGCATTCTTCCCACCAGGCACTGGTAATAGAATTTGTATCAGTATATCTTGCCCTAATTCATCTGTCACGACTTTGTCACAACTATTGAAATGTGTTTTACAAGAAATTTATGGTGCAAGTGAATAAATGCAGGCTCTTGAGGAAATGCACTTTGCAATTATTTGAGTTAGAATCATCTGGCTGCTTTCCCCATGGAATGCCATATTTATTTGAAAGGATGGCTAACAGACAAGCTACAACTATTCAGATTTGTGTATCTATCTGGCAGACATTTTCTCAAAAATGAGAAACCTGACATTTCAAAGAAAGCAAAGTATTTATGGTCAATGATAAAATTTGAGCTTTTTAATGTGAAAATCAGAATCTTGGAGAACTTGGACCTGCCACCGTGAGTTTGGAGGCTTAGCAATACTTAAAGATTTTTCTTTTCCTTTCCTTTTCTTTCTTTGGTACCAAGAATTGAACCCAGGGTCATTTTACCACTGAGCTACATCTCCAGCTCTTTTTATTTTTTATTTTGAGACAGGGTCTCACTAAGTTGCTGAAGATCACGTTAAGTTTCTTAGAACTTAGTGATCCTCCTGCCTCAGCCTCCTGAATTACTGGGATTATAGGTGTGTGCCACCATGCCTGGCTACTGAAAAATTTTTCTTATGAGAACAGCAGTGATGCGAATAAATGTAATGTTTTCATATTGTATTAATGGAAATGTCAGCATTGCCAAGGTCTGTCGTTTTTTTTTTCCCCAGAAGACCAATGCATGATGTTACAAAATCCAAATTGCAGGAAAGACTAATAGATTTTAATGTAATGTTTTTAGACTCAGGGATGTGCTCATCTTTAAGAAAC
This sequence comes from Geosciurus inauris, assembly GCA_004024805.1. Classification (NCBI taxonomy): domain Eukaryota; kingdom Metazoa; phylum Chordata; class Mammalia; order Rodentia; family Sciuridae; genus Geosciurus; species Geosciurus inauris. The sequence continues at coordinate 62,752 of PVHX01005337.1, forward strand.
TGCCAATTATTGAGGACTGATATAGTACACAATGATGTCAAATGGCTATTAAAAAATTCTCCCTTTTCAATTGCATATCTGTGTGAGGGTGAATTTTCTTCACATGCTTTAATCAGAAGTACATGTTGTAACAAATGGAATGCACAAGTAGAGTTGATAGTCCAACTCTCTTCTATTAAGCCAGACATTAAAGACATTTACAAAAAATGTAAAACATTGCCACTTTTTCCACTAATTTTTTTTTGTTTTGAAAAATAGTTATTTTTATTTATGTTAACATGTAATGGTTTTATTTTTATTATTTTAAAATAAACTGCTATATATTAAAGAATTCTTACCTTTAGTATATATGTAAAATCATATTTACTAAATATGTATTTAATGATATGGTAAATATTGATCTAAGCAAGTCACATAAATAAAGCCCTTGGGAATCCTCAATAGTTTTTTTAAGAATCTAAAGGATTCTAAAACTAAAAAGTTGGAAAATCACAATTAACAAGTCTGCCATTATCTTTTGGGTTAACTATCTTGCATTGTTCCTAACTTCTTCCAAGAGTATCCTGGCTCATATTTCTCAGGGTACCCAGGATGGTGCTGTGCCTAGTAGGGGCTCAGTAAATAGGAATAGAGTTTATGGGGACTTAACCAACTTTGTAAACTGCTCTTCTGTGGTTGTGACTTTTGTGTCCACAATCGACACTGCATGTACGGTGTGGCTCATCAATCCAAGGGTGTGTAATTGAAAATATACAGCCTCTACCTATTTGCCTTGTGGATATGTATGACTTCCAATCACCTTCAGTTTTCCTATCAGCTGATGTGGTGACTGACTTGTTCACTTTGGTTTGTTTCTTGTTTCAAAGTTAATGATCAAACATCCAAACTGCAGAAGCTTGTCACTGATTTAAAAAGAAAAGAAGATATAAGATGCTTCCCTTCAAGGCATTTACAAAGTATGATGAGTTTCCTTTTGAGAAAGATTTTGTAGGAATTTGCTAAGGCTGTGGTAGGATGTGTTAAGAAAGAGACCCTACCCTTCAAAGTCCCCTTGTGTGGGTGGGGAGACACTAGAGTGGTAACATAGACATGTTGAGGCCTGAATGTTCAGAGTCAGAAATTGACATTTGCTATTGTTAGCTTCTACAGAAGGGAAACAAAATTGTTAATAGCATCTCAACAACTAAAAACTTCCATGGATAAATAGACATAACAAAATTTAAAATAAACTTGCTAGGTTTTAATATTAAAAATATATCAAAGTCATAGAGTGACTTCAAAGAAATGCAACTACTATTGCTAATAGTAATAATGACAGTATTAAAACTCAGCAAGGTTATTTTAAATTCAGTTATATACAAAGGAGTTATTAATAATTCATGATTATCTTTATGTCACCCCCTAGCCAGGTGTCACGACTTTCTAAACATGATTAAGACATATTTTACAGCTGGACATGGTGGTGCATACCTGTAATCCCAGCACTTTGGGAGGCTGAGACAGGAGAATCATGAGTTCAAAGCCAGCCTCAGCAATGGTGAGGTGGTAAGCAACTCAGTGATACCGGTCTCTACATAAAACACAAAATAGGGCTGGGGATGTGGCTCAGTGGTCAAGTACCCCTGAATTTAATCCTCAGTACCAAAAAAAAAAAAGACATATTTTACAAACAGATCATTACATTTTAGTTGAACAAAGAAGGTTTCTACAATAAAAATGATTTGTCAAAAAGGGTTCTTATTTGTATATATCAAATGGACAAATATCTCAATAGAGAACCTGCCATTTAACCTTCCTACATTGCATCATCACAGTTTAATCAGCTAACCAAATCTCTGTTCAGTTTACTAGTCCTAAACCCATGTGTTTAAAATTCAGGAAACAAAGTGAGCTACTTAGTCAATTCAGTTTTTCTCTTTAAAGACCAGTCACAAATCTGTATGGAGCATTGTTAAGCTCCAAAAGGCAGACAGGCATTGTGCCAAGAACTGAGAGGGACATGGAATGCCTTCTTGTGGCACCTTAGTCATACTTGTCTCCTTTAATTTTTTCCCCCCACATTTAAGTATTTGAAGATATGCCATCTTAGTTTGTTGTGTGCTGCTAAAACAAATGCCTGACACTGGGGAATTTATAAAGAACAGAAATTCAATGCTATCAGTTCTGGAGTTCAGGCTTATGGTACTTGCAGGTTTAGTTGCCTGGTGAGGGCTGCTCTCTGCTTCCAAGATAGTGCCTTTAAGTGTCACCTGCTCCAAAAGGGATGAATGCTGTGTCCTCATGTGGCCCAAGGATGAAGAGCAGAAGGGGATGAACTCCCTATCAGGCCCCTTTATAAGAACCCAATCCCATTCACAACAGAGGAGCCCGTGTGGCCTAATCACCTATCAAAGGCCCAGGCTCCTAACACGAGCACATTGGCCACACCTGGAACTCAGAGGGGACAGCTTCCAAGCACAGCAGTGAGATATGTCATTTTGATCATCATTGTATTTATCTGCTTCCAACAGAGTTAGAGGATATGAATTAAAAAATACTTGTCGATAGCCACACATTTAATTCTGGTATTCCTGTAGCTGGAGCCTGGTCATCATCTGTTCCTCTCAGTCACATGTTGCAGGCGATGGTAGGTGCTCTATGTGATGGATGGGTAACCACTGTGCAGTTCAGATTTGTTTTTGGATGCCACACTACTGCAAGAGTTGGCCTGCTCAGAACTCAAGTTTTCAGAGGCAACCTGAGCAACTGCACAAGGCAGGGTGAAACCCGAGTCTTGTGACAACCTTGGCTTCCGTCTGTATTAATAAAGGTTTCATTTTGTGAAGCACCATGAAAGGAGCCATGGATTTGAATCTCAGTTTTGTTGTGCTTAGCACCTGGTCTGGTATAGGAGGATGCACTCAGTGTATCTTAGTTATATAACCACAGCTATAATTGCATTAGGTAAATTACCTTCTGGGCTTAAAATGACAACCTTGTGGGCTGAGATTGTAGCTCAGTGGTGGAGCGCTTGCCTTGCATGCATGAGGCCCTGGGTTCGATCCTCAGCACCACATACAAAGCAATAAAATAAAGACATTGTGTCCATCTACAACTAAAAAAATATTAAAAAAAAAATGACAACCTTGTAATTTGTGTGTGTGTGTGTGTGTGAAAATTATAAGAAAGCATAGGTAAAAAGTAATCAGCATATTGGTCAATACATGGTAGAATTAAAGAAAGTATAGCTGTTACTGTTAACTGATGTTATTACAGTTATGGTTCCTATTAAAGCTGGTAAGATATCTACTGCTGCCAAGCCATCAGTACAACACATCACAACAATGGATTATAGCAGTTACTGCTCTTAGGCACTGACATTTTCTAAACAGATAAAACATTATATCAATTGCTGTTCTGTTCACTTGGAACTGACATCACCATAAAAATCTCTTAATTTATACACCGATAGCATCTTTATTTTCCTTGATTCATTTAGAAGTGTTCTCTGCCAACAATTAGTCATGCTTTCATCAAATGCAGTGACTACCTAAAGAAATATTGACATTCAGCAGAACTTTGTCTTTCTTTCATTTTCATACTTATTATGGGGGAAATTAAGATCCGATCAGAGTCATAGCCTATAGCATAGGGAATATATGACTTAAAAACAGCACAGGATATTTGATGTTGTTGCTAGATAATTTTGAATTATAGACACTTGCCAAACATTGCAGAATGCTTTGTGCTGAAGTTTTCTTGCTCCAAAGATTTCTTCATTTTATGATTGCCAGAGTCATCAAGAATAAATTTTAGATTGCGCTAAAGGGAAAAAACAGACACTATCTGGCAATGGTTTTTTGTGTTTGACAGAAAATTTCATGTGTTTAATTGATTCATATCTTTGGAAAAAGTAGAAGTGAGTGATAGACAAGAATTAACAATAAATAACTAGATGCTGTTGCATCAAACATTTGCTTTGTTGACTGTTTGCAAATTGTGTTCTAGTACTATATTCTCATTTGTTAAAAGATGTTGGGAAAGACTCCAATCTTTAAATTTTGTGAAGATTTTCATGCTGTGGCATGATATCCTAATTGTGTTCATTTTCCCCTTCATTCTTTCAAAAGTAAAAGAATATCCCAAGTTTTAGTTGGGCACATGGACTCTATTTTCTAAGCTCTCTTAAGTTAAGTGATTAAATTCTGACCAGCAGGATGTGAGCTGCAACCCCTTTTTATGCACTTTATTTTATTTTTTCTAATTAGTTATACATGACAGCAGAATGCATTTCAACTTGTACACAAATGGAGTACAGGTTTTCATTTCTCTGGTTGTACACTATGCAGAGTCATACCATTCATGAAATCATACATGTACATAGGGTAATAATGTCTGTCTCATTCCACCATCTTTCCCCCTTACACTCCCTTCCCTCCCCTCACTCCCCTCTGCCAAATCCAAAGTTCCTCCATTCTTCCCTTGCCACCCCTCCCATTTTGGATCAGCATCCACTTATCAGAGAAAACATTTGGCCTTTGGATTTTTGGGACTGGCTTACTTCACTTAGTATGATATGCTCCATCTCCATCCATTTATCTCCAAATGCCATAATTTCATTCTTCTTTAAGGCTGGATAATATTCCATTGTGTATTTATGCCACAGTTTCTTTATCCATTCATCTATTGAAGGGCATCTAGGTTGGTTCCACATTTTAGGTATTGTGAATTGAGCTGCTTTATAAATATTGATGTGGCTGCATCTCTGTAGTGTGCTGATTTTAAGTCCTTTGGATATAGATCTAGGAATGGGATAGCTGAGTCAAATGGTGGTTCCATTCCAAGTTTTCTGCTTTCCAGATTGGTTGCACCAATTTGCAGTCTCACCAGCAATGGATGAGTGTGCCTTTCCCCCCACATCCTTGCCAACACTTATTGTTGCTTGTATTCTTGATAACTGCCATTCTGACAGGAGTGAAATGAAATCTTAGAGTAGTTTTGATTTGCATTTCTCTATGCACTTTAGAAAGAAGCTGTTTGCTTTATGGGGTAGAATGAAGAGGAGGTGCTGCAGATGAGAGCAATATTCTGAGGACAAAGGGGCTAACAAGTAGAAGGATACACTTGGAGAGTTGAATTTGACTCTATGTAAATTAGACCTAAAGAAAGAAAGGGAAAGAACAAGAACATTGTCGTGGTCATCCTCTTCCTCCTACTCCTCCTGCATCCTAGAGGATCTCATTGAGCAGAGCCATGTTCCTGCCTTGCCCACAACCTCTGTGCCTGTTTGCTAAAGGGAAATATGCTTCAGGAGAACTTGAGGCACTCTGTTTGGGGGTAGCTCTATCTTAGCATATTTGGCTATGCCCATTAATAGAAATGTTCTAAATTATCCACATTTGCAACTTTCCCATTGGGTGAAGAGCTTGTTGGACACACAATATGTTAAGAAGGAAAAGAAAAATGACTTTTCTACTATTCTTTCCCAAGGGAGTAGATAAAGTTCAACTTCACATTTCAGGCACTTTTAGTGTATTACATGTCCTTGGCATGGGGACCTGATTTCATTTTTATTTATTTATTTATTTATTTATTTATTTATTTATTTATTTATTTGTGTTAAATGGAATAAAAATATCTGCTGCAGCTATTATAACCTAGCACAAAAGCATAAAAAGATTGTAAGCATTAAGCAAAGTGATCATTATTGACTTCTTTTTCTAGCTAAGTAGGGAGAGAGAAAATAACTCTATGGAAAAATGACTTTTGTATGGGGAATTTAATGAGTCCCAGAAAATGGCATAGAGGACAATGTAAACTGTGACAATGTGAATAAGAGGTAGCTTGTATTGGGTATGATGATCAATGGCAGCTAATCATGCCCTTCTTTTTTTTTTTAATATTTTTTTAGTTGTAGATGGACACAATATCTTTATTTATTTTTATGTGGTGCTGAAGATCGAACTCAGTGCCTCACGCATGCGAGGCAAGCACTCTACCACTGAGCCACAATCCCAGCCCTAATCATGCCCCTCTTGAAAGAGATGTATCCTCTTGCATTTATCAAATCCTCGAGTTGCACCATGAGCAGAAAAACTCTGTACATCATGCTGCTTAGCTGGAAGGAAATGGGGAAGCTGTGGTGGGTGACCCCTAGAAAACTCTCTCTGACATATTTAGTTTGTGGCATGTGAGTATTCACTCAAACTCCAGAAATGAGGCTTACCTTTAGACACATGGGAAGGAGTCTTGCATCTGTTATCCAGGGGAGAGTGGAGGGAGAGACAGCTGGTGTGAAACACAGTCCAGACTTCATTTTAAGTCCAAGTGCAGGCTAGTTTTGGTCTCACTGCTACCCTTGATATATCTGGGATGATAAATAATGCAGTGACTAACTCAGAAAGTAGAAGCAGTAAGTGTCCCTGTGTCAGCTGCTTGGCTTTGCATCAAAAAAGTATTTTCTTTGCTTCTAGAGAAGCTTAGGGAGAATTTTGAATTTCCTTTTCTCTCCAGGTAATTTTCATTGTCTCCTCATAGTTCTTTACATAAATGCATCACTGGAAATTTTAGTGGCAGAGATTTCCTGTGATCTACATCCTCAGTGTCTTTAACATCCATCCATCCATGGTTCCCCCAGAAATATCAGAGAAAATGACTTGTACTGTGAAATTTATGAGGGCAGAAATAATCCAAATTTCTTATTTTTTGGCATGGAGGTCCTTCCTATCTGGATCCAGGCTGCCTTATTTTCAGCCTGCCCTTTCTATGCCAAATGGTAGAGGCCCTGGACACATCGGATTAGATTGCTCAGGCTAGGTTATATGGGTCCACACAGCATCACTCATCATTTCTACAGGTTCTTAATAGGTACAATGACCCCATATGTTCATCACCATGCTTACATTTTTACACCCAGGAGAGATGCTGGCAAGAGTTGATGGGATGCAGAGGATAATCCAGAGATCCTGGGATGATTCTCCAAGAGGAAGGTGGTTAGGAGTAAGGGGCCATGCTGTCTGCCTACTCCCAGCCTCAGCCCCAGGGTGCCAGACGAGCTTCAGAGACGAGACCACAGTCCTGGGGCCCCAGCCCTTATAGCCACTGCCTTCTTTACTAAGGTTGTTAACGAGCATGCTAATTAGTGGCATTTTCCCTGGTGGTTTTTGTGATGTGGGGATTTGTCCACGAAGAGATGACCCCAAACCACAAATTCATTTAAAATAGTCAGTCCTACTGGAGATAGAAATAACTCTTTGTCTGTGTTGATCCTAGCTAGTGACCAGTGACCAGGAGGTGAAATCTTGGGAATAGAGGCCTAGGCTTCTGACTCAGCAGAAACCACTGTCTTGACATTTTTAGCCTCTTCTTTGGTCTTGCCCTACTAGGGAGACTATTCTTCCTACAGGCCAAAATTTGACAAAATAGCCATAACAGATCTGAGGTGCACCAGCCAGTTCCCTTCCCCATAAATTTGGCCTTATTTCTTACAACCCTTCTCAGGTTCAGGATTCATGGCAAATTTCTCTAAGGAATCCTTAGATTTATTTACAACTTGAAACAATGGCTGGGAAAAAAAAATCCCAGAAGAAAAGAAAAAGATAAGGACCACAATAAATCAATAGTTCTCAACCATGACTTGAGCCCTAGGGGACAATTGATGTCTGTAGACATCTTCTAATTTTCTCTGTTTACAAAAACAACAAGCACATTGGACTAGGGCTCACTTAGATGACCTTATTTTAACATAATGATTTCTTTAAACACCATATCTCAAATACAGTCACATTATGAGGCAATGGGGATTAGAACTCAATCTATGTATTTTGAGGGAATATTATTTAGCTCACAAAAGTACACTTGTGTTACATAACTTGATAACCAGAGGTAGAAAGATAAGCAGTAACTCAGAAAGGCATTTTAAGGCTGTTAGACTTAGAAAAATAATAACTAAAAGAAAGGAATACACTTAAGGGATTTATCACACAACATCATAACTATAGTTAATGATAATGGATGGCTTATTTAAAAATTGCTAAAAGAGTAGACTTAAATGTTCTCACTACAAAGTATAGGTATGTGAAATGATGAAGGTGATGAATATATTAATTAGCTTGACTTAACCATTCCATGTTGCAAACATATACCAAAACATCACATTTTACCCCATAAATATATATAATAATTATTGATTAAAAATAAAATTAATCAAATAAGGAAAATGGGATCAACACAAATTATATTATCTTTGAGTTGTAAAATAGAAAAGATTCTTGATCTGAGTAGGGAAGGTATTTTAGGAAGTTGTCAGCGATGGAGGTGGGATTACCTCTCACTGCAATTCATTCATTCCATAGTGATTTACGGCGTTTCTGTGATGTAGCTGGGTTGTACTAGACTCCTCGATAACTAAGAAAAGATTCTTGCCTTTTAGAAGCTCACAGTCATATCTGTGAGTGTTTGTGTGTGAGTATAATAGGGAGGGTTTGGGAAGCACAGGCAGAAGATCCCCTTTCAGGAAGAGATAACAGGCAATACTTCAGTATTTGTATGGACCAGGTGATGAGGAGCCCTGTGGACAGGGGAACTAATTCTGTTCAGGGTTGAAGTGGGGCTGAAATTCAGGTAGGATACACTGCTGGACTGGCATATCCATTCCGATTGCTAGACTGGCTACTAAATATTTTGAATACTGTTCCCAGGGAGTTGGAAAAGATGAATAGGAGGGAAGACTGTGAGCTGGATCTTGTTGGATCAGTGGAGTTTGGGATGGGGAGGGAGAGCAAGAGATTATAAAGAGAAGGAGTCATGAAAAGAACCAGACCGTGGGCAGCATGAGGTGAGAGACTGCATCTATCTTGTTAACCCTTATGTCCTTGGTGATGCCATCTGGGACATAACAGATTCTCAATAAATGTTTATTAAATGAAGTTAATTAGATGTTTTCCAAGTACATTTGGAGAATGACAAGAAGTGGAGGAAGGAGGGTTTGGTGAGGAAATTTGGTGGGGAAATTTGGGCTATGTGTCAGGGATGCACAGAGTTCCCCCAGAGACCAGAGAGGAACTATCTGGGGGTAGCATGGGAAGGAGAGATCTTGTGCTGATGTACTTATGAATCACTAAAGAAGAATGCAAGTTCTGAGTTCTAGTCCCATCAGTCACACACAAATTAAAACTGTGTGATCTTTGTCATTGTAAGTGATTCTCCAAGTGTCAGTGTTCTTGTATATAAATATCGTGTATAAATCTTATTTTTTGATAGGTCTGAATCAGATAGTGCACATGTGGTACTAGAGAAATGGCACACACTATGTGCTTAACAAAATAGTAATTTTTTTTGGAGTAGAATGTCCACCAATGGAATAGACCACTTTTAGACCACTCCAAATAATTCCTCATCTGTCCACTGAAGTTTGACATTTCTTAGAGGGGAAGAAACCTACCATTCTATAAGTAGAGTTTAGGATTTCAAATATAAATATTTAGCTTCCTAAAATAACTTTCCGGCTCTGGTCAAGAACCTTCCTTATTTTAAGTGAACAAATCTTAGCAAAGGTATAGATAGTCAATCAGCAAGTGTGAATATATGGTTATAGAATCTTGCTCATCTGAGTGGAGGAAGATCACAAAGAAAGTAACATGTCCCTGAGTACCTTCCTCCCCAAGCAAGGGGAAGTGGGAAGCTAAGGAGGAGATGAAAGGATTCACCAAAGAAGCCAGGACCAGGGGCAAACTGCTGATTGCAGATTTTTGACTTAAGCCATTGAGCCTTACAGGACACAGGGCTTCGGTTTATGCAGTTGCATTAGGAGACATTGATGCCTAATAGATTTAGGTAGAGCCCATCTCCAAAAGAACTGGTGTGAGCCATGGAGGTATGGTTTCCAGTGATTCAGTGTATAAGTCAAATTCAGAGGGTGGAGAGAGCCCAGGGCTGAAGTGCTTAGGCTTAGTGCTTAAGCTTCCCAAAGGGGTTGGATGGGAGCAGGCCTAGAGCATAGGGGAGATTGGATGGCTGAATTGGTAGAGTTTAGTCAAGGGGTCCTTCTTCTTGGATCTTGTTTGAGTGCTGCACCCTTTCTCCTGATGAGGCCCCTGATGGAGATATATGCTCAGGGTTAAATGACCAAACGGGAAATTAAAAATAACAAACCATAAGATGTATTGAGTGCTTACTATGTCCCAGTACTCTTGTAAATGCTTTATGGACATTCCATTTACCTGTCTTCAATAAGCAAGGAGGTGTGTGGTGGAGAGACACTATAATTATCCTTACTTTACAGATAAGAAACTGATGTGGAGGGATGCTAAGTAATTTTTGCCTGAAGTCATAGTAAGTCAGTGATGGAACTACTTTACAATTTACTTTCATCCCTATTCTCAAGTAGTTTCCTAAAATTCAGCTATTGAGGAAAAGGAGAGGGGGAGAAGAGAGAGAGAGAGAAAGAAAGAAATGAATTAAATTAATGGAAATAACATGGTATCTCCTACCTTTTGGCTGAATGAGATGGGTCCAGGGCAATCAAGCCTGAAACAGTTAAGATTTGCTGGAAAATAATTTATATATTTAAAATGAACTTTAAAAAATTAAAGTATAATTTACATATAGAAAAGTGCACCAATCACAAATGCTCAGCTTGATGAATTATGATAGAGTGAGCACACCTGTGTAACCACAGCCCAGCACAAGAAATAAACCATGATCAGAACCCCAGTCCCCAGGCTCCCCTCCTCCCTCTTGTAAATGACTTTCATCGTTTCCCAGTCGCCAAAAGAGAAGAAAGCTCTTGTCTCAGGATACGTGTCACTCTAGAGGAATAAGTGGATGAATCAATTAAAGGCCATGGAGAACTCTGACCAACAAATTATTGGGAGAGGGACACAAGAATGTATAAACACAGCCTTTCATTTCAAGCAGTATTCTAGGGGCAGCTTAAGCAATTGTTAATGGTAATGGTGACTCTTGATGACTTTTGTTTTAGGGATTTTTTGTTTTTGTTTTTGTTTTTTCTTTGTGGTACCGGGCATTGAACTCAGAGGTACTCAACCACTGAGCCACATCCCCAGCCCTATTTTGTGTTTTATATAGAGATAGAGTCTCACTGAGTTGCTTAGCACCTCGCTGTTGCTGAGGCTGGCTTTGAACTTGTGATTCTCCTGTCTCAGCCTCCCAAAGTGCTGGGATTATAGGTGTGTGCCACTACGTCTGGCCTGATCTAGGCTTTTTAACCTAATTTCCTGTCCATGCTACTGAGAGGGTTCTCTGGTCAGGGGTTGCAGTGAACCCCACAGGCTCACAGCCTAAGTGAGACTGCTCCTTCTTCCTACCCACCTGTCTCTGGGCACCAGGTGCTCAAGGAAGAGAACAAGGAGAAAGATGAATGGGCCTGTCCAGAAGGGTAGCCCTACCTCAGTTTACCCTTTCTGCCTCCAGGGTGAGACATGTGCAGGGCCTCTAGAGAGAAAGTGGAGAACAGATTCAGCTGCCCTTAGGGGGCAACTCCACCTTCTGCTTCTGGTCCCAGCCAGGGGGAGGCCCTGGTGCTGGAGAACTCACCCAAATGTGTCCCTGGTACAGGCTGGATGTGACCTAACCAGATTAGCAACACCTCTTCTTGAAGCTGGCTTAGATCAGGTTTGGATCCCCATAAAAGAGAGGACTGTGAGGGCTGGGGTTGTGGCTCAGTGGTAGCGTGCTCGCCTACCACGCGGAAGGCACTGGGTTCGATCCTCAGCACCACATAAAAGTAAAATAAAGATATTCTGTCCACCTACAACTAAAAAATAAATATTAAAAAAAAAAAAAAAGAGAGAGGACTGTGAGCAAAGTCACAGGGGAATCACCCTGTGAGTTGGAGGACATGAAGGGTTGGGTGGGTTCCTCTGAACTTGGGAAGGGCACGTGGGTGCTGAGTTCATACTGAGAAGTGGTGAGAGATGACCTAGAAAAGGTGCCCTGGCTCCATGGTTGAAGGCCTTGAAATACTGGGTAGAAAATTTTAACTGTAGCTTCTAGGTTCTGGAAATCTGCTGTTGGATTTTGCGCAAATTCTCCAATGTGGTTGCATTTTAGGAGGATTGTAGAGGCGGGAGGAGGGGGAGGATGCAGGGGCTTGAATGAAGCGGAAGGGACAGGGGACCTTGGAGCACTGGTGATGCTGGTGTGGACCCTGGTGTGGGGGCCAGCAAAAGAAGGGAGCCTATGCACTGTTTTCCCTTTTGTATTTCAGGGAGTAGAGAGTCTGAGCTGATAACACTGCTGTTTCTAACACCACCACCATTGGTTAGTGTAGGGCTCTCACTTGTTTTATTTATTCATTTACTTATTTACTCATTGCTTTTTGTCCCCATTTTCCACTCTTGTTTCCTTCCTCAATATGCAACCACTCTAAAGTTTGTGCCTTTTGTTTGTAAGTGTTCTTACAAAATGTTTGTTGTTTTGTGTCTTCATGTAATTTTAAAACCTTTTTATTATGGGGTTTGAGCAGTACAAAAGGAGATGGAAGAGTATAAGAAGCCTCCTGTGCCCATCATTTAACATGACTACTATCAGCCCATGGTCAATCCTGTCCCATCTATAGGCTATCCTCTCCCATCCTCCCACACATTCTATGGACCATTTCATCCATAAAAAGTCAATGTGACTCTCTGCAACAAAACATCACCACAGGGTCCTTATCAATAGTTTAAAAAGAATAGTATTTCCTTAATGTCATTGTGTAGGCAGTACTCAAATTTCCAACTCTCTCATAAATGCTCTTTCTTTCTACAGTTTATTTCTATAAATCAGGATTCAAATACCAATCAGTGATTGGTTGATATTTCTTTAAGTCTCTTTTAATCAATAGGTTTCCCACTGAATCCATTTTTTCTCCTTGCAGATTACTTGATGAGGAACCCAGGTGTTGTCCTGTAGAATTACCACAGTGTGGATTTGTCTGGTTGTATCTCTGTGGTGTAGTTTAAGTTCTTCTGTCCTCTGGGGTTCCTTGAGTCTATAGCTGAATCCAAGGTCCTGAAGGAAATGTTTAGTTTTTGTGACAAGACTGTTTCATGGTTTGTTTTGTGTTCCTGCATCAGGTTACACCTAATGTCTAATTGTCTCTTTTTTTGTATGTGATCTTAGCAGCAATTAATGATCAAAGTATAGTCCATTAACTTATTAGTGTATTAGTTGTCTATTGCTGTTTAACCCTATTGCCTCATATTTAGTGTTTTGCAATAAAACACATTAATTATTTTACAATGTCTGTGAGTCAAAAATCCAGACATGAGTTAGCTGAGTGCTTTGCTTCCAGTTCTTCTGAGAAGTTTGTCTCTCTTACAAACAAGGTATTGGCCAGGGCTGGGGTATTATCTGAGGCTTGACTGGGAAAGGATCCATTTCCAAGCTCAGGTAACTGTTGGCAGGGTTGGGTTCTTTGGGAGTTGTTTGATGGAAGGCCTTGGTTCCATATGGATGTTGGTCAGAGGCCACCCTTAGTTGCTTGCCACCTGAGCTTCTCCATAGAGAAGCTTACTTAATCAAACTCAGCAAGAGAGGCAGTTCATAGAGAAAGTGCTGGAAAGATGGAGGATTCAGTCGTATGCCTTATCTTTCTCCTACCCAGCATTTCGTTTTGCAGACGATAATTGAGCTGAAGGCATTCCTCCACTGGTCATATTGTGAGTATAAGACTCTAGGCAAGTCTATTGGCCCCCAGCAGAGGTCTGGGATCGGGGAGAGAGGTTATGGGGAGAGACAGCTGAGCATGAACAGGGGATTGAAGACTGAGTTTTGGGCACTGTCCATATTTAGGAGGCAGCAAAGGAGACAAAAATGTGAAGCAGAAAAGATCTGTCTGCTATCATCTCATGGAGACTGTGTATCTTCTAAATACTTTACAAGCAGCTATTTTAGTCTTCACCACAACTCTTACCAAGTAGGGATTGTCATTTCTCTTTTATAGATGTGGGTACACAGACTTAGTTTTTAAGCAATTTCCTCAACGTCTTTTAGCTACAAACTGTTGGGCTGCGATTTGTATCCAGGTCTGTTGATGCCATGCCAGCATTTCTTGCCCTGCATGGACACAAATGCGCGTGTGTGTGCACACACACATGTTTTAAGGACAGAGTGGTTAAAAGAGCCGACTGCTGAAGAGAGGTCAAGGAGAGCAGGGAGAGGAAGTGGTTTTAGAAACTGTGTCTTAGGTGGAAAAAGTCCTTCACTGATTGTTCTAAGTTGCTGAATAAAGCGGCTGGAGGTCATATCTACTGATCTGGGGAGCCTCTAAGACAAGTAGAAATACTGAAATCGGTTGGGACCAAGGCGAGAGGAAATACATGGTTGGATCTTGAAGCCTTAAATTAGATTACAGTTTCAAACAGAATTTTGCTGGCTTAATCATAAAGTTAAGGAAACCATACGCTACCAGGCTGACAATGGCTTTTGCCCAAGTCCAGACAACAAACTGGAGAATATTCAAATGGTATCGATGCTAGAGGCGCTAGAAAGAGACTGTAGAAAGACCATTAAAACCATGTTCCTGTGTCAGCAGGAGGTGAAGGGGGAGGGAAGAGCATTTGTAATTGTCTAACTTGCAAGTCCACTGAAAAATTAATGTGCTAGGGGCAAGGGGCAATGGATGATCACTGAGCTTTTCCACCTGCAATCTAGTCTTTGAAAAAGAGCATTTCAATTTGGGCATCTTAAATAGCAGATATTTTTCTCAAATAGCATTTTAATGAGCAGAACATAAATAAATTTATTGCTTCCAAAAAATACAGTAACTGTAATTCAAGGGGCAAAGTGCCAGGCAAGTTCCTTTTGGGTTTTTAAAAACCCAATATTTCATGACCAATGCAAGACCAAGGCAGGGTTTGCAGGACCGGCTTTTTATTGAAGCCAGGTGTGAGCTGTCTCCTCTTCCTGACTAGGAGGCTGCTTGAGTCCTCAGGAGTATTTCCTGTGGTGGCTGTGCATTGCTGGCCCAAGTCCCAGGTGCCACCAGAATCTTCCCAAGGACTCCCACAATCTTGTTCCTTTTCCATCTCCTCCTCCTTTTCTTCCCCCCCTTTTTTTGTACTGAGGATTGAATCCAGGAGTGCTTAACCACTGAGCCATTTCTCCAGCTCTTTTTATTTTTTTTGATTTTGAGACAGGGTCTCATTAAGTTGGTGAGGGCCTTGCTAAGTTGCTGAGGCCGGCCTTGAACTTGAGAAAAAGTGAGAAAATCCTGAGAAGAGGGGCAGAGGATTGTGTTTGGAGATCTGTTCTCTAAGCCTGAGGCTTTAAAATGGTTGAAAGGTTGGAGTTTGGAGCCTCTTGATTTTTTTTTTAAAACAGCTTTATTAAGATATCGTTATCATGTAAAAGTTGTATATATTTAAGAAATGCAACTTGATGTTTTGATAGGTGTACACATGGTGAGATGATCACCACATTCCAGGTAATTAGCATATCAGTCACTTCTGCTAGTTGCCATTTTGGTACCCACTTACCAACACCACCTCAGCTCCTTACCTCAGCCCCTGGCAATCACCATCTTCTACCAGTTTGAGGATTGCAGCTTCCACATGTAAGTGAGATCATTCAGAGTTTGTCTATTTCACTTAACCTCATATCTTTTAGCTCCATCCATGTTATTGCAAATGGCAGGATTTCCTTTTTTGTAAAGAGTGAATAAGGGACCTCTTGAGTTTTTAAGAAGCACTGTCTAATTTAACCGTCTGATCAATATTGTAGAGTCACCTGGGAAAATCTACAATTTTTTGAGATCCTGTCTAATACCATACTCATTAGCTCAATGAGGCCAAAGCTCCCCAGTGACCTCCATACTGTCAAATCCAGCATGTGCTTCTTGATTTTTACTTTATTTGACCTCTGGGGTTATCTGATATTGGTGACATGGTCCCTCCAATCAGTGACTTATATGATAGAATTCTCCCTTGATCTTATCTGTATTTGCATTTTTTGGTTGAATCCTTTCCTTTTGAATGACCTTTAAAAGTTAGTGTTGCTGGGCTGGGATTGTGGCTCAGTGGTACAGTGCTTGCCTCACATGCGTGAGGCACTGGGTTTGATCCTCAGTACCACATAAAAATAAGATAAAATAAAGGTATTATTAAAAAAAAGTTAGTGTTGCTGATGATTTATGCCTCAGCCTTCTTTCATCTTTTAAGGCAATTTGATCAGTATCTTTGCTTTTAACTGCCACCTATGTGTAATATGCTTCCCACCATAAACCTCTACTAATCTTCCTTAGGAGGCCCTTTGAACCCAGATTGCTCCAATTGGTTGTTATGTCCATCAATTCTTCCTCTTGTATGCCCTTTAAAGCCATCCTCCTCTCTTCAGCCTCATCCCAGAGCCGTCTATCATCCTAGCCCCTGTCATCTTTATGTGGAAGAGCCATGGTTCAGTACCCAACACGCAGACATCTGGTTTTATTCTCTCTACTCCTTCACCTTTTGCTTTTCTTCCTAGTTAGTGGTTTTGACATCACTTCCGGCTGTCTCCCAGGAACTCTTCCAGATCCAGGTCAAATGTTGGTGGGTGGGCTCCTATCCCATATGCTGGGAATACATTCATGCAGCCACTAAGTTGGTGGGTGGCTTCACCCATGATGGGGCTCCCTGGCTGTCTCTGCCTTCTCCCAGCACTTCAGATTCCTGGCTTTTATAGAAAGACCAGTGATCCAGGGTAGTGACTGTAGTTTTCTGTCTCCTTTTATAGATGAAGGAGTCAATACCACTCCTGGCTTCAGGTGGTGATCCTATTAGGTCGCCTGTCATGCCTGGAAAGGTTTATTCCCTGCTACTTGCAGAGGAATCAAACTTTGGCCGTCTCTGCCCTCTTGACCAAGAGTCCTCAACTCTAGGCTTCAATTCTGTTTATTACTGTGTATTTCTATTCTAGGAAAATATTGATCTGATTTTTCAGTGTGATTTTATTTAAACATGCAGAAAATATGTTTCATATATCATTGCTGTACTTAGGGTAGAGTTGGGGAACCCAGAAGCTGACCTCACATTGCCATTTTGCTTGGGAACTTCTCTTCTAAATCAATCTTTGTGTTTCCCTGCCAGTCATGGAGCAGGTGCTCTGTGGATTCGGGGTGGCGGGGGTTTGCTTTAGCTGAGACTTGGGCCTGTTGGAGACACAGAAGCCTGAGGTGGAGAAAAAAAAAGTCACACAAAGTCAGAGAAAGCTCTGCATCTGAGGCCTTTTTTCTCTGACTGAGGTGAAAGCCCTACTTCCTGGCAGAGCGGCAGGATGTTAAAGTGTCCTTGCTACCAGAGAGAGGACTGATCTTCTTAGTGAAGACAGTATCCTTATCCACTTAGGAGCCATTAGTGGTAGTGATTAAAGAAAGAGCGTTGCCTTCTGAGCTGCTTTGTGGCTCACCAGATGGTTTGTTATCCCCAAATTTGAGCTCTCGGGCCAGTGGGTCAGTGTTTCTCTTTGGCAGGCTGATGCTGTGAGAGAGATGGGAACTGTGTCAATGATAGGACACCAACGTGTGTGGACAACTGATCTCACATAATCCATAGAGAGGCTACTCCGCTTTAGGCTCATCAAATACCAGTACCCTCTGGAGAAAAATAAGTAATGTGTTCTCAGCAGGAAACTTTGTCAGTGGGTTGTCAGAACTAAAGGGTGTGATTACAATCTAACTTCAGTGTAACTTTGACTCTTCTGTGTGTTTTTCTCATTTATCTCATGAGTCATAGAAATATTTTGATGATTGCAGCAAAGTCTATGGGTATTTGTATTTAACTCCACCAAGCTAGAAGAGCTTTATCCAGCTGTAGAAAGAAATAGAGTACCACATTGTTATGCTCTGTCTCACCAACACCATGGTCTCAGGTCTTTCTTTGCCTTTTTGGGGGGAGATGTGTGAGGATTAGAAGGCTGAGCTCTAGAGGCATTGGGAATCCCAGTTTGCTCTGAGTTTCTGTAGACCTGGTTTGCAGCTGGTTCAGGTTGGCACAGGAGACATTTGTGTTTTTGTTTGACTGACATCCATTTCCATCTTTCTAGGAACTGGATGCATCTCTCTTAAGGAGAACATATTCTACAGCCTGAGTCAGGCCCTCTCTATCAATGAGAAGGTCAGATGACCCAGGAGTAGTCTAGGAATGGGGACATGATCCAAGTTGAGTCTTCTAGGACATTTCTGCTGGAACTATTAGAACATACTTTGATTCCACTAGAGTTGTTAGCTGGCAGTGGTCTTCCCTCCTTTTAGAAAGTACCTTTCCTGCAGGTGGGGACAGAAGCAGAGCTCTGATGACATTGTTTGAGATTGTATATCCAGCCTTGCACAAGATCAAATGCATCCAGGTGTGCAAATCAGACTTTCTTGGTTTAAGTTAATAAGTTGAGTTTCTGTCACTTGAGATTGAAAGCATCTTAACCTTATTTGGGAGTGAAAAGTTATTTATCAGAATTCTTGATAGCAAGCTCTACATACATATTCACCCATTGCAGGCCTAAGCTATTTTTAGCTATTTATGATGCATGTCTGACCCCGAGACACTCTCAGCATAGTTGATCATGAAGTTTACTGGATAGGCACTGACTTTTTGGATATCTAAGGTTTGAGTTTCTTGGATCAGCTAATGCTGGAGGAATGAAATAGGCAAGATTTAGGAAAGAGAGAGCAGGAGGAGGAGACGTGAAGTAGGACACGTGCTGGACCCAAGACCTATTTAGGCACAAGAGCTCTTGTGTGCCTATTGCAGGGAGGACCAACTGCTGAGGCATCCTTTTGGATGCCTGACATGCTTTCTGTTCACTGATCCCTGGATGCTAAAATACCAGTGACTCAGAGAGTTAAGTCCTTTTCTCTCTATAAGACTAAAAATGAAGGTTTCCTAATTTCCAGGCTAATTCTCCATTCAGATCAGATCTTCTTTCTCCTTTGGGGAAAGAATAACCTAGCAGTCAGAAAGCAGAAGTGAGTACAAGATTCTACAAAAAAATAGAGGAAAATGTTTATATGTAGATAACACTGTGCTTGTGGTCTGTGTAGTGGGGAGCCACTATGAAACAGGTGGGCTTCCTAGAAGTTCAAGAGGAGGATGACAGGACAGGGAACCTCTGAGCTTTTCTCCTCTCACCAAACGTTGTGGGGGCTCCGACACAGGGCCTGCAGGTGCAGTAAGGTGGGGTAGAGTAGGAGGAATGGCAGGGAAAGAAGATCTAGAACCAAGTATATAAGGCAAGAATGAGGAGGACTGATGGATGATTAGGACCTCGTTCTTCCCTTTTGTGTGTTGTGTTTCAGAGGGACTCTTGGTCTTAATTATGGACTGGCCAATAACATTGAAACCATCACTGAAGGGCAAAGCATGAGGTGTTAGAGGATGGACAGCAGGGCTTAGGAAGGAGGTGGTTTCACAGAAGAATGAAAGAGAAGTAAGGGAAAACTATTTCTTAGGTAGAAGCTGCCTTCTAGCTGGGTGAGCAACTCTTGGAATATGGGGCTTATAAAGACACCTTAGACTTTAGGTCCTGACCCAGGTGGAACACAGAGGGCTGGGATCAGAGGAATCCTGAAGACAAATGATGGGATTTCCTACCATAAGGAGGTCCCAGTGTATTGGCCAGCTCTCACTGTGATTGTCATTTAAACACTGAGGAAGATGGCCAAGCTCTCTGTGCTGGAGGCAAAATTGATGTCCTCTCTCTTTCCTATGTTGTATAGTCTATTTCCTCAACCATCCCTAATTTTTAATGCAAAAGCTCAGCTGTGGAAGATTCATTCAGTGCCTATGTGCTGCACGTCAGCTCACAGCCAGGACAAAGCTCAGCAAGGGGCAGATGTGGCTTCTGCTCTCACCTTTCTAACTTCCCCAATGCCCTTTAATTCCCCGCACCAGATGCCCCTTTTCAAGAGCTGGTGACTGAGATATGTCCACAGTTTGTGTTCCTAACCAAGGAAAAAAACTCCAGGCTCTGTCTGCGGTGCGTCAGCATCCTCCCCCGCCTCCTGTCACCAGCCTCTGCCCAGCCCCATGCGGTTCATTTGGCTGGCTCTAGCCGACAGGAAGCCCTCTGACTCGCCTCCACAAGATCAAGGTCTTCCCTCCATTCTGCCACCCCACCCCAAATGGGGAGAGTGTTTGGAGGTCCCCCAAATAATCATTCACTCCATTAATTTTATGTGCAAAAAGAATGGAGGAATATTACTCTAGAAATGAGTTTTGTAACACATTTGAGACCTTTGTGGTGTCAAAGATGGGAACAGATGGGCAACAAATATACATTATAAATTATTTGTTTTACCCACTCCATTTCTGTAGCACATTTGAGACCCTTGTGGTGTCAGAGATGGGAATAAATGGACGACAAACACACATTATGAATTATTTGTTTCACCCACTCCATTTGAATAATGATATGTCTGTGTGCAACTCCATGCTCAGAAATATCAAGTCAAAGGACTGAGCACAGTAGCCCACAAGTACTCTCTACATCACTGACCCATAGCATGTCATTAAGCAAATTAAAAATAGATGAAGAAAAGCCACTCGACTCAGATGCTATAATGAGACCTCCAGAATGAGTCTGTCTCCTGGAGCTGTTTGGAAGTTCTTTGAACACATGTTTATGTTAAACAGTAGCTTCCAGCTCTGGGTTCTTGAGCGCAGACAGATGTGACTTCATTGTGGATTCCTGGTGGGTTATTTGAAGTGTGTTATTGCAGGTGACCAAACCTGGACTCTGGCTGAGGTCTGAGGGCATCAGTTGAGCTAAGAGTGTTTTGTTAGTTGCTTTGTTTTTGGTCAGGGAAAAGCTTGGCAGCTCCTAGGCAGCACCCTCACCTCTTTCAGAATTCCTGTGTCCCGTCAGCAACCCTTCTTGCATGGTACCATCGTCCACTTGGTCTCGCCATGAAGAGACAGACTTACTTCTGGGTACCTGGGGCAGGAGCTGCCACAACCGCAGGAGTCCTTCTCTGAGTCTTCCCTGTGGTGAGAAGCTTGGCCTGGCTGACAAAAGTGAGCCAGTGCTCCAGGATTATGCTGGCTGACCAAGTTGGTCAGCTGAAAAATTCCTTAAAATACTCCTGGGGCTTGTTTTTATTTTGTATTGTTTTTGAAAGGATAAATCTTCAAAATCATTGATGCCAGAAAAGAGAGCTCTATGACTTTTATAAAACTGGCGATGCTGCAAGTTTAAAAAAAATTAGTTAAAAGGCTAGAAATTATGGTTACAAAAATATCTCTACTAATAGTTTACTGTCTGGCTTGAGTGAGTTTAACTTTAAGGTGTGGTAGCTTTGGAAATTTATGGTGAGTCACTATATAATAACTGGCTGCACCATCAGGCATCAGCCCACACACAATTTTCCAGTCCTGAACTTTGAATGCTTTATATAAAATGAAAATAATACAGTCTTGTGTTTTATTCTAGGGATGAGATGGTTGGCAGCAGTTTAGACTTTGCTGAAGACTTGTGAATTTGGTGTTTCCTACCAAATTAAGATGTATTGAGGAAGTATCTAGTGTTGAGTTGGCAAATACAAATCTCCCTTAAGAGAAAACCCATGCAAATACAGTGTTTGGCTGTAGGTTGATTTCCTCCTTTGTGGGTTATTTTCTTGACATGGACCATCATCTTTCCAAATGGCCAACTCAGCTCTTGGAATCATAATTACACTTTGGAAGGAAGACTAAACCAGAAAACACAGATGCTTATCTCTCTGCATGTTTTACTTACTTTTTTCCTTTTCTTAACTTCTGTTTTCTTCTGGAGTTGGAAAACCATATATATTTTTTCTCCTGTACTGAATCAATGATAATATCACAGAGGAGGTCGTAGGTAGAAAGTCTTCTTTCTCTGTGCATTAGGATTGGTCTTGAGTTTAAATGGCTATTCAAATGCAACTGAGCTGGGTCCCTGAAAAACCAAGTTTCAGTGTCTAACTGCTGGGGAACTAATGTTTTCTTGCAAGTCTTGTTCCACCTGGGACCTCTTCTCTATGCTAAAAGCCTTTCTCTGTTTGGGATATGTACTTGTTTCCTCAAAATCATCATCAGCCTTTGTGGTTCTGTTATGCTTTCTTCTGCCTTGATTGCCCTGCTTGCTCTTGCTCTCTTCTTTGAGATGCCTGTGGCAAGTGCATTTCACTTGCTATGTTCATTTGTTTTGGATGTTCAACAATTTTTGACTTGTTAACTTTGCATCTATTCATGTTATCTCCTTAATTAGGCTGTGAGTTCAGTGTGAGGAAAAAAAAAATGCTTCATTTGTTTTTGCAATCTGCTCTGGTTTTGCAATCTGCTCATGTCCCCCAAAGGCCCATGTATTGAAGACTTGATTCCTGTGAAGATACTGTTGGGAGGTGGTAGAGCCTTTAAGAGGCAGGGCCTACTGGGAGGCTTTTAGGTCATTGTGGGTGTGTCTTCAAAGGAGATCAAGGGATCTGGCTGCTTTCTTCTCTTTTGCTGGCTGGCCACAAGGAGAGTGGTTTTGCACTGCCATGTACTCCTGCCATGATGTCCTGCCTTATCACAGGCCCAAAAGACACATGGACAATTGATCATGGACTGGACTCTCTATAACTGTGAGCCAAAATAAACCCTTTCTCTTTAAAAGCTGATTATCTCAGGTATTTGTTACAGTGATGGAAAGTTGACTAACACAGAATATCATTGTCTAACATATAGTAAGCACTGGAAATACTTTCTGATTGATTTGTTAATATAGTTTATGTGTTCTTTACTTCCCATTTAGGGACTGCATGTTAGATACTTTTCACATCTTCTCATGTAAGAGACCCCATATTAGATACTTTCACATCCCTGGTTTTATTGAATCTTCTTAAGGCTCCTAGAAAATAGATCTAAGTATTTTGGGTGATGGAACTAAGCCACAAAGAACTTCCCTGATGTCCCCAAACCAGGAAATGGCAGAGCCAAATTCACTCTGACTCCCAATGTAATACTGCTTTTGCAATGCCATATTTATAATAAGAAATAGAATGATTAAGAAAGCCAGAAGGCAGGGATTCTTCCTTTTCCAGTTATAGAAGTCTGTTTAGGAGTCAGCTCCTCAAGAGTCCTGGAACCTGTTGGAGGTGCCTACAGGAAATAACTGTGCAAGCTTCTGATGAATTCCTACCAGTTGGATGGACCCACAGCTCCAGCCAGTGCTAGACACCCTTAGAGTTTGTCAAAGCTCTCTGCTTGGTTCTGATTCTATCCTTGTTATGTTGATATCACAGGGGCCTGATAGCTATCAGCAGGCAGAGTGGCTCTGAAAAAGCACTGTATTTTATTTTCTCTGACTTGTGATTCTTTCTACTTGATGGATTTGTGTTCCTTGAACTGTCACACCACAAGCTTTCTTCCTGATAGAGTTTGTTGCGGGCAGAAAGGACAAAGGGGAATTTGGCTCTGAGGATAAGAAGGCAGCTCTGTAGCAACTGAGGAGGGCTTCGAAGTCCTTCGAGTCTTTGGTAAATAAGTAGTCTCCCTGACAATCTGCATATATGGGCTCATAGAGCAACACTAATGCTGTGTAGTTGGGCTGTTGTGCCAAGAGCCCCAATGCAGGGTGACTGAGCCAGCTTGCCTGGATGGGAATCCGTGTGACTGTACACAATGAGAAATCTTGGTGCTTAGCCAAAGAACATTATGACAAAAGGGAAGACTTGGCTAACGTACTCCAGTGGTTTTAGATAATTTTCCTTTGTTAGTCAATAAACCAGTCTTTGGGGGAAGGGGGATGTGAAAAATTTCACCCGTACACGGCAGACTTTCTCAGTGTCAAATGTCTGTCACAAATTTTGCTTGTGGTCACCTCTAAAGCCTACAATTTTAAAAAAATGCAGCAATTATCTCAACCAAAGTGCTATTGAGTGCACTTTCCAGTGGTTGGTCCTCAGGCTCCTTCCCAACAATGTTTTCCTCATGCAAAATGCCCGAAGGAGCGTGTGCGTGGCTCCTAAAGCGAGAAGTCCACTCCGCGGAAAATTTGCATGCTGTAATTGACTTGCCAGGAATACTCAAGACAAAATTCCTCAGGCTTGTGATGGTATTGATTCCCTGCAACCTACCAGGCTGACAGTAGAAATGGTAGCCAGGTTCCTCTGGTGTCTTATAATCTGGTTGTAAGGTCAAACCTTCTCAATCCAAGTCAGATCTCCTGATTTTCAGGAGGATGTAGCTGGCCATCTGTCAGCCTTCCACCCTACACTCCTACAGTATATTCTGCTCTTACAACTTGTTTGGATGTAGAGGCATGGGATGCCAATCATTGTGCTGTATTGAACTGTTATGTAGAGAAACAACTTGTGACCTTGGCCCTAGAGTAGGTCCATAGAGGGAAATAACTTTCTCATACTTCATTAAACATTTGGTAGATACTGGTTACTTTTGAATTAATAGACAAAAAGATGGACTAGCCGTCCTTTGGAATGTTTTGGATCTATATTTGTAATTTAGCTCAGTTCACACACATGTCATTCAGTATAATTAGAATTAAGTTGAGGGATGAACATTTGTTAAATTCTTGTGCATAATATTCAAGAAAATGACTTGGCCAATCATTCCTGATTGATATGCTGAATTTACTATATCATGAATATGCAGAGATTCTTTGTCAGCCCTAATGCTTAAAGATGTAATATGAGCTTGAGTGTTCATGTTCATTGTGTGTGTGTGTGTGTGTGTGTGTAGTGTCTGTATTGCATCTTGTCATTACACTGCAGTGAAGCAGCACACTGCTGATTCCTAACTTAAGTGAACCTTCTGTTAAACCATCATTATGTCATACTACATCCTGGACTGCATTCTGTGTATCAGGCTACCCTTTTCTCTGTCTCTATTTTTGAACCCAAAAATGCTTCCTTAGCAGAATATTCAAATATTCAGGGTCCAAGTATTTTCAGAGCGTATACCTTGAAGTGCTGAGATTTCAGGAGGGTTAAGGGGATGTTTCTTGGCACAATTTAGGTTGAAAGTAGGTGAGAACTTTGTTGTAGAGATTTCGGATTGCTTGTCTCCATGGTCCTGAATTCTCAGGGCTAACCAGAACCCAAACTGAAAAACTGAAATTTATCTCTGGAAGTTTCTCACCTCCCTTTTTGTCTACTGGTTACTCTTCCCCAAGGTAACAATCTTTCTCCAAACAGGCAATCCATTACTTAGATGACCTCCATTCCCAGCCTTTTGTCAAAATTTGTGTTGCAACTACTTTGGACAGCTGAGGTAAGCCCAAGCTCAGGTGGGGCTACAAGTGAGGCATGGTTTCACCAACAAGAAGTGCTCTTGCAGACAGAATTTGCAGAGTGAATGCTGGTTAAAAAGGTGACAATCCTAGGGGATTCTGCACTGGTCAGATCACATTTATTCATTTATGAAGGCCATCTTTTAAGAGGAACTAAGTGGGGGCCCATTCTGATGGGGCCCAGTCTGATGGGGGTAAGATGACTAGGCTGGTACAATAGGATGATAGTGTTGGAGAAGGAATGATAAAAGAGTTGGGCTTTTGCAGTCTAATGAAAGAAGTCAGGATCATCCTAGAGTGTGAAGGTTGGGAGGTAAAGGTAAACTAGTTGTTCACTCTAGTGTTTGATTTTATTTATTTTATGAAATTATCTACACTATGATCAACTAACCTTGTTTTGAATATACCTCATGGCAGAAAACTCACCAACCTGAACATGAGAACATGGAGTCCACCTTTAAGTATTTCAAATGAAGTACTGGTGATGGAGTGCAGTGGTTGAGTACTTACCTAGCAAGCACAAGGACCTGGGTTTGATCCCCAGCACAGTTAAAAAAAAAAAGAAATCATGTAAAACCTGCAGAAGGCAGAACCTCTGCCAGGGAGGAAAAATGAGAGCAAGGCATTCTTTTGAGTCAGTATGGTCAGAAGATCCTTGGGAGAAACATGAGAATGGTAGAAACTGGCTTTGCTGCCAGGTGTAAGTTTCCTATCTATGTCAAGATGTGTAGCATTTATTTATATTTAATTAAGATTCTTTGGTCATAAGAAAGATAAAATTCATGAGACAAACTCAAGCATGAAGATTTTGGGTAAGAAGATAATAGTTTATTGACCCTTAGGAACCAGAAGCCAAGTATAGGCAGACCACTGAGGCTGAAACACAATTCTGGAACCAGGATTACATAGCACATGGCATTTTCCTCTACTTGTCTCTCTTATTCAATTCAAATTGGATCCTCCCCAGCCCCATTCCTAACTGCTGCTCCACAGATTTTGTCTGACATATCGCTATTTATAATCCTGATTCTACCTGAAATTGCCTGCCATATCCCTACTGAAGAGCTCGCTTCTCTGCACCACTCAGTTCTGATTCGGGAGAAAGAATCAGGTTGGCTCATCTCTACCTTTGGATTGGCTGTCCTTGGGTCATGTGTGTGGACCTCTGCTTCAATTAGCCACAGCTTAGGGGGGGGCACGGGTCACGTGAGTAGGTGGAGACAGATTCTCTAAGAAATATATGAGGGAAGGCAGAGATTAGACTTAAAGGAATAATAACTACTTGATGAATTTTAGCTCTTTTGGAAGGAAGGAAACTTTGGGCAGGGGCCCTTCAAAACTTAACTTGTAGATCCCTACCTACTAGGTTGCACCCTAGGACTATTCTTCCCTCACTCCCCACTTTCTCTTATCTAAATTTGCTTATCTCCACTCTGCTTGGCTTGAATAGATCTGCATTTCTTTTGTCTACAAGTTTAGCTCTTGTCTTTCCTCTTCCTACTTTAGTTTATTCTCAGAACTCTGGGCAGCACTTTTAAAAAAATACCCCCAAGAGCCAGGCACAGTGGTGCACTCCTGTAATCCCAGCACACTGGAAGGCCAAGACAGGAGAATCGCAGTTCAAAGCCAGCCTCAGCAACGGCGAGGCGCTACCAACTCAGTGAGACCCTGTCTCTACATAAAACACAAAATAAGGCTGGGGATGTGGCTTAGTGGTCGAGTACCTCTGTGTTCAAAGCCTGGTATCAAAATGAAAAAACAAAAACAAAAACAAAAAACCCCAGATCAGCAGGAAAACAAAAAAAAACCCTGAGTTCAATCCCTGGTACAAAAAAAAAAAAAAAAATGCCCCCAGTAGACTGTCTTCTGCATTCAATATGTATTTTTTAAACATCAAGTTCGGAGTCAGTTACTGGTGTCATGTCCTATCTTTCAGAAAGCATCTTCCATGCAGCCTGGAGTGCAGAGCATGATGACAAATGAGAAACAATCATTTTACACATCCTGGTAAAATAAATATTCTCTGTCGCAACAGTGGGTGATTAGATCTTCATTTTGATATATGCTGCTATGTCTTCAGAAATGCACCAGTAAGACCTGATTTCAAATAGAATGCAAATTTCCAGCCCAGGAATATATTGAGGAGGCTAGAAGGCTATGTAAAGCAGTGTAGAGGTGAACCCACTCAGGGCAGATGGTCTTGAATGGGTGAGGGCCATTAGCCTGGTCTTGAATCTGCACCCAGGTGGTAGACGATGGGTGCCTGATTTAATATTCACTTTGAGTCTGGACCTGTGTTGTAGGCTACTGGTGCCTGATTTAATATTCATTTCTACTACTTGTGGTATCATTATTAGCCATGAAGTTTGTTGAAGCATTAATATGCCTGAGCTATCTCCCAGGTGGAGTCATGGCTTGATTCCTATAAATTATTAATCTTGGGGAAGAAAGGCTTGATTCAAAAATTAATTTGAGTAAACTTTGCTAGTTTATGGAGTAACTTATGTAAGTGGAACATGAGTTATCATCTGATGTGAATAAGAATGAACCTAAAGTGCTTTGGACCATTTCTTCCTGCCTTCCTCAGCACTGTCAGCATTTTTTTTTCCCCTGAGAGGAAAAGAACAATAGCAGAGTGAGAACCTTGTGCCTGGAGCTTTGGCACTGATAGCCACTTACCAGCAACATGACTTTGGGAGAACTCTTTAACCAATCACTCCATGCCTTGGCCTCCTAATCTGTAAAGTGGGATGATGATAAGAATACCTAACTTGGAAGACTGTTATTGGAAGTAAATGTACCATTTCTACGGATGAGGAACCCAAAGCTCAAAAAGTTAAATATCTTTTTAAGTTAACAAGAGTCAGTGAGTGGATGGGTTGGGTTTCAGACTTTAGACTGTCAGTCTTCCAATCCATGCTGTTCTCCAGTAGCGCTGTTTCCCAAATGTGCCCATTATAAGAATCACCTGGAGGTGCTTGTTTAAAACACAGATTCCAAGGCCCTTGGAGTGGGGACCAATAAGATCCTAGGTGGCAAGATTTGTCAGTGCTGTACCAAAGCTACCCCCTGAGCCTTTTCTGCTTAAGAGCATCATGGGGTATGGTCTTGTGTGCAGACCTGTTTTGGTTCCTTCCTCCCATTTATGTATTTCCAACTCCTTAAGCATCCTTCTCCTTCTCCATTTTCTCTCTCCTCCACTGTGCCTTTGAACATGCAGGTTGCTAAATCATCTTCTCTCTCAAATTTCCCAGGCTGTTGGTGTGCCTTCCCAACAATCCAGTCTGCAACCTGGCCTTCAACCTTTGAACTCTGATCTTCCTCTAGCCAACCTTCTGCTCTTCATCCATTGCTTTCTTACCTCCTACTTTCTTTTCCTTTAAGTTTCTCAGGACCATTGAGATGACCATGAATGATACGTTTTGTCGGCAATATTGTAATGATACTGTAGAACTTTTTTTTCAGAGTATGTTGTAATCAAGTCCAACATTATTTATTCCAAATGGACACATTTTTTTTTTTTTTTTTACAGATAATGACTGCAATGTATTTGACCGGAATTGGTTTTATTTTAATCTAAAGAGCCTGAGTGCAGTGCGACCCACAAATGGCTGGCCATGCCTATGTGATTTGTAGAGGGTCACCTCATTGATACACTGTTTCAGGCCTGCGTTGTCCTAATTCTGCAATCCCTGGACTTGGAATTCTGGGTCATAGCTGTAGATCCCAGTTTCCTAAAAGGCCAAGTGATGGCTGAAGAAACAATATTCCACTGGGGGGAAAAAAAACCCTTGATTTCTGCAATTGTGTAGGTCAAAGTCAAAGGCACTTATCTTTGACGTGAGGACAAATTGGTTCAAGGACTTTGGCCCACAAGCTATGCTTGAGCAGCCAAGCCTGAATTAAATACAAAAATGAGCAGTTGTGTGTGCTGCTGCGGGCTGAGTAAATGACACTGAGAAGCACCACATTGATTGTCTACCCAGTAAAGGAGAAATAATTGGGGGAATGAAGTTTGTAGCTGGTTATTTACACACCAGTGTGGATTTTTCAGGTTCCCTGGAGGTTTTCCTGGATAATAGGAATTATACATGTTTGCAAGTAATTGTGTTGGTCTCTTTCAGCCTGTTATCATTAATCATTTCTTGCATTTATCATACTTATCAAGGTACATGTGAGCAAACCTTGTAAAACAAACCGCTTTTCTTGGATATTACACATACATTTATTTGGTATCGGGATTGCACTCAGGGGGCACTCCCCAACCCTATTTTGTATTTTTTTTAGAGACAGGGTCTCACTAAGTTGCTTAGCGCTTTGCCATTGCTGAAGCTGGCTTTTGAACTTGTGGTCCCCTGTTTCAGCCTCCTGAGTGGCTGGGATTACAGGTGTGTGTCAGTGTGCCCAGCTATAAAGTATTTTGTTATTTTGATATTTTGTATTAATTTGATATTTTTTGTGAGCCCTAGACATTTTGAGGATATATTCAATTTAAAACAGTTTTTGTTAGAATGATTGATGAGACATAATTTAAACAGAGGTCAAGTCTCATTAACTAAGCATGTGAGCTCAAGCAACTAAATTGCTTCAGCTGTCTAAGCTCCACTCTTCTCACCTATAAATGAAATGTTACTTGTCTCACTAGGTTGTCAAGATAATCATATGTCCTGGTGTTTCAAAGGTACCTGGTCAACTGGAAAGTCCAGTAGCATCAGATTTATGTTCGGTGGAAAAGAGTGGCCAGTTACTTAATATTGGTTGAATCTTGTAACTGGACTTGCACTAAGAAGCAAAGGGTATTGGTTGGGACTTGGGGGATTTTGCTATGGTTGTATCCTGAGGTGACATTACCACATGTAGAGAACAGAGGACACCCTGGCCTTTATCCCTGGGTGGTGACTAATGTCTGCGATGGCTAGTTAGAGTGGTCTCCTAGGCTTCAACCACCTAGCTGATGGCACATGGCCTAACCATAGGTGGTTCACAGCTGCCATTTTGGGAAGTGTATATATGTGGAACATTTCCATCATTGCAGAGTAGTCTATTAGATAGCATAGGGAAGGCTCTGAGACCTGCACTAAAAGAATTCATTTAACTTTGCTCCCTTCTCAAACCTTTTAATACTCAGCAGAGTCGCCATTCAGTAACACACTGTTTAAAAAATATGGTTTGCTATCCTGAGAGAGATGGACTCCTCTATCTGGACATGGTGTTCGAGAGACCTGCTCAGCAGTGTCTATGTTTTTACAACTCTTCAAATTCTGTTCCTATTACTTCCAGAGTCATATTTATCTGAATTCCTGTCCTTTTCGAAAAGATTAATTATTCTGATATTATAAGACATAACCTCACCGTGCTTCATGTCTCTGTTAAACTTGTCAAAAGCAGATGTTCCCTTTTTAACAGAACTCCAGAGATAGAAGGAACCTTAGGGAGTAATGGTTTAGTGTTATTTTACTTATGAAGAAACTGAAGCCCAGAAAGGTTATTTGACTTTGCCAAGGTCACTCGGTTAATGGTTCATGTTCCTGCTATTTCTTATTAAGCTGTTGACTCATCTTCAAAAGGCAACAGAAACTAGCAATTTTTAATGGATGAGGATTGTATCCATGGTAATATAGGTTTTACATCTAGTCTGAAATCTTGTCCATCTTTGTGAGAATGAGCTCTGAATACATGTATCCTGTATTTCCTAACCCAACATATTTTTGCAGGCTCCAACTCAATAGAGCCTAACAGTGAATACATCACCCATCACTCAGTTCCTTTCCACTGCTTTATAAGAAAGCCCTTGATGATTTTCAGCAACTAGCTAATAATATCTACATGAGTTTGCATCTGCTTTTGGATCCACTTGGAGCTCCTTTGATTACAAATTCTAGCTAGACCGTACCTGCTTTTCATTTTTTGTGGGGGAATGGTGGCGGCTATAGCATATAAAAGGAAGAGAAAACTGCAACCTGCATAGTGGAAGAAAAGTTGCACTCATTCATTTATAGAAAGGTGGACATTTGCTGTGAAGGGTTCAATTCAGAAGTTCAGGCCAGATATGCACTTTTGTGCCCATTCCTAGGAGAGGTAGTTGTAACATGTGGGTATCATATAAATTGTAAAAGGAAGACAAATTGTCTATCAGGTTACTGTCCCAAAAGAAACTGTTCTGTTAGGGCTGTGATCTGAAATGAATATACTTCTACTTCCTTTGCTAGGATGTCATGGGAAAACCCCATTAGTCATCTTTGCTTGATAGAGGCATCTGGAAACCTCTGCATACCTAGCTGTATGTGTCTCCATTAATGAAAATACTGAAGCCACAGGAGTTATGGCCACACTTGCCTCAGCCTGCTGATTCTCTGGGCCTGCAAGAATCATAAAGAGGAGAATAAGGTATAGAGCCTGATCTTTGCAAGTTTGAGTTTTGGACTGTGGGAAATGTGATGATCACCACTTTTCTTGGAACAAATTTCCAGACAGTTTTGAACTTGAAAGGCAGAGCTCATGTTAGGCTGCCCCAGTATCTCTGAAGGAGGGGTTCTCCCAGGTGATTCTGAGTAAGCTCTGATATTTAAGAGTCACTGCTCTTCAGAAATCACTCATTTTCTCTCATAAGCCCCATGAACATTCATAAATACTTAATTGTCACCAAACAGAATGATAGTATCTTTGTTTTGAGCTCACTTGAATTCAAATTTTGCCATATGACCCTATGTTACAGAGCAGACAGAAGCCTGTTCTGCTTTCAGGGACTCTTCCTGTTTTGTTATATTTAACTAGAGGTAGAGAAAATCCTTTCTCAAGATATGACCTAGAAATTCAAGTTGTCTGAATCCAGGTTTTCATGGAGGAGCTTCATAAGCAGTGTTTAGGGGTTAGAGCAAGATCTAAAATACCCACCCAATGCTAGAGTCCTTGCCCTATGCTGTTCTTCTGGCCTGTAGGGGTGATGTGGCTGCCATTGGAATTCATCTTTATGGATTATGGATTTTGTTCAGCAGGAGCCAAGCTGAGGTTGCCTGGGCCCAGAGATTTAGCAGCAGTGGGTATAACTCTCTTCGTACAGGAGAAGTTCATCAGAAGAAACAGTTCCAGGACAAGAGTCAGGAGACCAGATTCCTTCCTCTGGCTCACTTCTCAGTGAGTTTTTGAACTTGGACATGTCCATTTGTCTCTCCCTTTCTTCATCTGTGAAATGGGGTTGGTGGTAGTGGTGCAAGTTTAACTAGGCGTACTGAATTCAGGGGTCCCTGGATCATTTTATTCATTTATCAGCTATAGCATGTGACAATATGGATCACTTCCTCCTCCTTAAAATCTTCACTATTTTTTGGCTTTTAGGCCACCATTTTCATGTTAGTCTGACAAACATTAGTGGGGCTAATCACTGCCCTGGGAATCAAAATATGATAAGGCAGTTTTTGTCTTTGAGGTGTTCACAAGATATATAAAAATAACCTATTTCTTTTCTTTTGCTCCTTCTTTCTTACGTCTGATTTGCTTCTTTTGGTTCTATCATGAAACGTCTTGAACTCTTCTATTATATTTGGAAAAGGTTACTCATAACCCTGGTTTCAACTTTGATTGCTGTTGATTAAAAAGTATTTCTCTATAACCACGACCCCTTCCACTCCCTTGAGTTATAGATCTGTATTTATAACTGCACCCTGGTTATCTTTACCTGACTATCCCTCAGGGACCTCCAACTCAAAAAGACTGAAATTAAACCACGTCTCCCCTTCTGCTCTTAAAATCTACTCTTTCTCTTGCAACTCTTATCTTATTTTTTATTTGTTCTAATTAGTCATACATGACAGCAGAATGCATTTCAATTCATTGTACACAAATGGAGCACAACTTTTCGTTTCTTTGGTTGTACATGATGTAGAGTTGCACTATTTGTGCAATGATACATGTACCTAGGGTAATGATGTCTGTCTCATTCCACCATCTTTTCTATCCCCATGCCCCATTCCCTCTGCTCTCCTCCCCACTTATCTTGATGAAGGGCATTGCCATCCATTTAGTCACTCTGATTAGAAACTTCAGAGACATCTGCCTTTCTCCTTTCCCAACTCTGTTTGTCACACATCCTTTAGAATCTACCTGTGAACTGTTAATGACTTCTGTCCCCTTCTTCTTGTTACTCCTGTCACTGCCCTTGGCCAGTGTTAGCTGTCATTGGAATGTTATAAATTTTAAGATGTACTCCATCTCTCAGGATTTAACATTTCCAGAATGGGGAAGCATCTTGCAGTTTCTGTTGGCTAGGCGGTAGTCAGGAGGCAATGTAGTCTGTGTATAGTTTTCCAAACTTGCAGATTTTGGGAGAAAATCAGAGACACAAAATAAGAGGATGCACTGTTAACCATCTAGATGACTTTGGAGTGGAAAGTGCTTCAGAAGAGTCAGATCTTGATTGGGAAGAATATTAGGAATATCTTAGCCAATTATTTTGCTTATTTTAAAAGAGTTTAGTGACAGAGCCCAACTGCTTTGCCATTTTATGTGTGTGTATGGGAGCTATATGATAAAAATCTGTCAGTACAAATCTTGAAGATTCCTTCCAATAAATGTAAAAAAAATTCCAGTGGTAAGAATTATGTTATTCAATAAATTTGATCACTCATCTGAAAGTATGACAATAGGTAGACAATGGAGACTTCTAAGAACAATTACCTATTGACATGGGAGAAAAATGGGAATCAGAGTTTTTTCAGAAGCAGTTAACAGGAATTAGCAAGTCACTAAATTGATAAAATCTAGTTCTAACACAAAATAAATATCATAGACTTATTGTTTGATTTTTTAAAAAAAGGAATTGTGCTATGGTTTCGTGGGTAGAATTTTTCTTTCTAGATATAAACAATAGTGTCATTCATAAGCAATAGCATCCTAGATTTGATACAACACAAACTCTAATCAATCCATGCTTTCCGTCCTCGTTTCAGCCTTCCTTGCCTTTGGTTTCTTTCCCTCTGTTCCATTTTTTTCCTATTGCCACCGGAATACCCAGATCTGACCATATTATTCCCAGTGCTTAGAAACATGTCCTGTGGCAGAGGTTATTAAATTCAGCATGCCTCAGGGTCACCTGGTGGCACAGAGTACTTGCCCCAATTCCTGGGTTTCTACCTCAGTAGGCCTGGGCTGAGGTGGGATAATTTGCATTTCTAATAAGCACATGAATGCTGTTAATGCTGCTGCTTCAGGGTCATTCCCGAATAACCATTGCTCTTTGACATCCTGCCTAAACTCCTTTGTAGCCCTTAAGGCTTTTTCCCAAAGGATCCAGTGGCATATCTGTGGCATCTATTGTTGGTGTTCTCTCACACGCTGTATTCTTTCTC
The DNA here is from genome assembly GCA_004024805.1 of Geosciurus inauris. Classification (NCBI taxonomy): domain Eukaryota; kingdom Metazoa; phylum Chordata; class Mammalia; order Rodentia; family Sciuridae; genus Geosciurus; species Geosciurus inauris. Next base: position 97,299 of record PVHX01005337.1, read on the forward strand.
CATCATGCCCAAATTCTCTATTCAGAGCACGGTAGGCCCTTCAGGATTCTGTGATTTTTTTTTTTTTAAATAAATACAGTGCCTGAGAACTCTTCAAAATGACTTAGCTTTTAAGATACAGTCCAATGAACAAATTCCTCAGCAGAAAATATTTCTTTTACTTATCTTTTCTAAAGAGGTAAATTTCAGGATGTTTATCTATGAAGATCAACTTTTAAAGACAGCTAAACTTCAATGCTCAAGCTTTTCCAGTAATTAGAAAGATAATCTTTTGGGACAAACAGGTCACAAAGTTGGACGGGGTTTTCCACAATTCTGGGTCATCAGTTTGGCAATTATCCCTACACAAAGCACAGAATTTATTATGAGTCAATGGAGCCATTCTTACAATAATTTAAAATATTTATAAGATGTTGTAAATATATATGGTGCTGAAAAGCAAATTGAATTGTACCAATCCAACAAAATCCTTGCTGTTTCAATGTATTTGTAGTTCAGGTTCATAAATAATGTAACAAGGTAGAAACTATAGGAAGTGGGAGCATAAACATAGTAGAAACACAGGAAGGTGATTTTATTTTATTTTTTTCACTTTTTTTCTTCTGTGTAGATTGAAATGGGGCCTTGCTCGTGCTAGGCAAGCACTCTACCAATGAGCTACCCCTCCAGAACTGGAAAATAATACATTCATATATTATTGTATGTGGCAACTTGTTACAGCAGCAGTAGAGTATAGATGTCTGTTTGTTCCATTATTTTATAAAAGTAAGAAATTTTTAAGGCTGAAAAATCAGGAAGGACTAGAGTACCCAAAAGTGCATTGGCAGTTTCACATGATACACAGACATAAAGATAGGTATGTGTGTTTGTGGTTTACATGGCGCTATATTTTGAAGTTGAAATGTTCTCTAAAGGCCCTTCTGTTAGTACCTAGCTTGGTGGTAGAAACATTAAAAGTTGTGGCCTAGTGAGAGGTTTTATGTCACTGAGGGCATGCCTTCCCCGGGGGATTACGGTACTCCAGAGATTTCTTCTTTTTTTACATCCTGGCCATGAGGTGAACAGTTATGTTCTACCACATGCTCCCTGTCTTGATTTCCTGCCTCTGCACAGGCTTGAAACCAACAGGGCCAGCCAACCAAGAACCAAAACCTCTAGAACAATGAGCTGAAATAAATATTTTCTCTTTATAACCTGATTTATTGCAGGTATTTTATTATAGCTGACATAAGGCATGATTCTGTTGTCCTTACCCGTCACGAAGACAGAGGAAAATTACTAGTATCCCTGTGTGTATGAAGTAAACATGGAACACTAGCTCCTTTGCTGCCAAGTGAGTGCCAAGTGAAGAGCCAGTCTCTGTACAAGGAGAAAGCCCCACTGGCTCCTTCCATGTGTGAGAGCACAGCTCTCCTTCCTCTGAGTGCTTTTTATTAGCTTCTTGAAACCTGTTTAACTCATCAGCTGGAGGAGCTGATTTGCTTTGTCAAAGTGGAATTGAACTAGGTAAGTTTCATAAGTTGCATGTAAGTCTAAGTGAAATCTTTGTGGCATATTCAGATTTCTGTTCCAATACAATTTGGAGTCCGTGGTTAAAAAGTGAATGTCTAACTTTGTAGAGGCCCATCACTTTGAGTCTTTTCAAATTCTTTCTTTAATGATCTCCCATTTCTCACTTGCATAAATCTTTTAAAAAGAGTTTAGTGACAGAGCCCAACTGCTTTGCCATATTCATCACGAAATATCTCCATTCCTAATAACATTCTCAAATTGTAAGGTGGTAGGGGCATGATCAACTTGAGTCTCATTTCCCCTGGAAACTCCTTGTACTGCTAGGAGAGAGAGAGAGAGGAAACTCATTCTTGTGGCAGAAAATTGCCTCTCCTCCACTGAGCACTGCATAAGACAACTCCATGCTGACTTCCTGAGACTAGTGTTAAGAACAGCCCCAGAATCATGGCAGGTTTCTTATGATCTACAAAATCACAGTAACAGTACTGTGCTTAGGAGTTTAAACTCTGAAAGCAGACAGCCCTGGGTTCAAATCTTGACTCTGTCTCTGGTGAGCCGCATGACACATGGGGTGATGTAGAGAGTCATCCATGGGATATGTGTGGAAAATTGGCATCACAACCAGTGAGGGGATAGGTCTAGCATTGGGAACATACCTTGGTATCCCCATGGGGATAGACCACCTGATGCAGGTGAACTTCCCCCTCAGCTCTGCCAAAAGTCCCACACAGCACCAGAGATGGGCTGACCTGCTGTAGCCGCACAGCTCCTCTGAGATGGATGTTACCTTCCAAGATGCCAATTAACCTGCTGTCTTCAAGACATCATGAAGCAAGACTCTACCCTTGAAACCTTATCCCTGCCTTTGATGTACCCCCTTAAATAAACCATGGGAACCATTTTCTCTTATCTAGCTCAGCTCCTGCATGAGCTAGGATCTATCAGGGGCTCCAACCTTTTGAAAATATAATTCTGTCTCTGTCTTTTTTTCTTTACTAATTATTCTAAACTTTAATTTCTCAGGTGGCTTAAATCCTCCTCAGCAGGAAGAAGAATCTCCCCAAAGGAGATGCTGGACATTTCCCCTTAGTTGCTTGACCTCCACTTTCCTTTTCTGGGGTGGCATTAGTACTCTCTACCTCCTTGTGAAAGTGAAGTATGTTAATGGGTGGGAAGTACCCACCATAGAGCTTTACTATGACACTTAATAACCATTTAAGTGCTTTGATAAGCTCTAGGTAGCATTTATAGAAATTTTAGATATGGATAACTAACATTCACTGTATGCTGAAACTACAAAACTTCTCCCTCCCTCCCTCTCTCCCTTCCTTCCTTGATGTCTGAAGTTTTATTTAATGGGAAGCAATGGTTACTGAATGGAGTTCACATCTAATGGATGTCTTCTGGCTTTTGGCGTCTCTCTGGACATTAGCTAGATAGGGTGATGGGAATATTAACTACAGTTGAACATGTTTAGAATCTATGCGCTATCTCTGTGGAAATCCCCTTTATGCCTATGAAACCTCCATATATCAAAAGCTATTTCCATCTTCATTTTTCCCCACTTCTCTCCTATCCTCTGACCCCCTTATGGCATAAGAGTTTTATTATCTCTTTCTCAAGTTCACTTGAGAAAATGTTGTCTTCGTCAGGCTTGGTGCCCAGACCATCTGGAGGCCCTAGGAAATAAGGATCAGTCTGTAGTACAGTCATTGATTTCAGTCTCCTAATCATGCCTATCTGGACTTGACTGTACATGCTCCACTAAGCTCACAGTTTGTGTGTGTGTGTGTGTGTGTTTTGTTTTTTTCCAAAAGGCAGCTTGTTCTCATGGAGCCCCAAATACATCTCCCATCACTTGCCAACAGATGCTGTTTATCATTATCTCACCTTACATTAGATTTGCACCATTTAGTTGTACTTCTGAAAGTATGTTTTACTGCAAAAACTTGTATGTAGAAAACCATTTGGGGGTTCCAACATATGTCACCTGAATTGTTTAATTCAAAACAGTGTCTGCATCAACAAATTGCTATCCGGGCACCATCCTTGATTCCATTTATAGTTACCCCATGATTCCTAGCTCTACAATCTTCCTTGACTTCATCTTCCCTTCTCCTTTCCCACTGGCACTGTCCTAGTACAGGCCACCTCAGGTGTCATCATGTCACCTGTGATGCTTCTGGATTGGTTTCTCTGCCTCCAGTATTTCTCCATATGTTGCAGACAGAGTCATCTTTCTGAAACACACATCTGATCATCAATGACTCTTTGTTGCCTTCCAGATAAACCCCATGCTCTTCAGTGGGATTTAATTTAATGTGCATTGTGGCACAGTAGGTAACAGGGAGGACCTTAGAGTCAGACACATGGGTTCATAAGATGTCTCCATCATTTACTAGCTGTGTGACCTTGAATAAACTGCTTTACATTTCAGGTCCCAGGGATAAAACAGGGATAATGATGGAAACTCATAAGATTGTTGTGAAGATTAAATTTGATAATACATGCACAGTGCTTTTCACAGCATCCTCAGAAAATCTTAACTACTACTACCACAAATGCTGTCTAATTAGCTACTGATCCCCTAGGAACCAGCTACTATCCCATTTTGGAGATTGAGGAAAGGCTTGAGTTGTCTAGAAATTCAGCTTTTCTACATCTGCAATGGAAATGGAACTGAAGGTTATTTTAAAATTCTACCATTTTTGATCCACAGTTTAGGAAAAATCTTAAGGAAATGACAGCAGCACTTGAAGCGGGTGTGTGGGCGAGGGAAAGGAGAGGTGAAGATGAAATTGATGCTTCATTCTAGCAGAGGTGAAATGCACTGGGGTGGTTTGTTCCAGAAATAAAACCAAAAGTGAAAAAGGAATTGAATAGGTCCTAGAACAATCCAGATCAGACCAGCTCTTTCTAAATTCATCATGGCACCTGGGTACCTACAACAACTGACATGTTTTCTGGGCCATGTAGATATTAATATTTTACACATTTATCACTTTAATTTTTTGCATCAGAACTTCGTCATTTGGACTCTAGTGTAAGCAAAGACACCACAAGTTTTAAAAATTCAATATGTAAGTAAAGTATAGGAAAAGAGGTTTCAAGAGGTAGCTTTGTAAACTTCTTTGTAATGCTCTCTGTTCCTAAGCTGTTTTAGGATTAAATAAATTGTTTAAGATTCCTAAGTAGGGTCCATTATCCCAATGATCTCAAATAGAGGTTTCCAGAAATCGAGATGGTACCAAGAGTAGAATCTACCCCTGATTTACCGTACCATTTTTGTTATAAGTTAATTGGATAAAGTCATTGCTGTAACCCTCTCTTCTCTTTATAAGGATGGGGCCATTTCTTCAAAAATGTGGGTCCTTTACTCATCCACTGAAGGAAAGCAAGGCAGATGCAGCAAAGGGTACTTCTGCCACTGAGAACTGACATGATACCTATGGAAATTATAGGCTTACCTTGTTCCAAGTAGAATGGATACCCCTTCTAAGATTTCCTGGATGAAACTTCCAGGAATCTACCATCTTCAAAATTGTTCTCTATCAGTGGTTCTCAACCCGGGGGGATTTTACCTCCCATGATATTTGATAATATCTGGAGACATCTTTAGTTTATGCAGCTGGAGGGGTGGGTGCAACTGGCATCTGGTGGGAAATAGGCCAAAGATACTACTCTATATCCTGCAGTGCAAAGGACAGCCCATCATGACAGAGAATTTGCTGGACCAAAATGTCAAGAGTGCTGAGGCTGAGAAACCCTGGCATCGATGCTCTTGTTCTGGGCAAGGATCCTTCTGTGCTCATCTAAAATATCCACCCAGAATATCTCCAGTTAGGACTCAGACCCAGAAGACCACCAGTGGACTCTAGCGGCCATGCAAACAAATTCTCTTTAAAAAGTCTCCCTCACATGTTTGCTAAGGCCTAAAATGATTTCATCAGATTCTTTTCCACAATTTGAAATAATTCTTAAATTGTGACTATACTTAAGGAAGAGGATAGGTAAACTTCAATTTTCAAAGAAAAAATTCCACAGTGCCACAATTATAATTTTGTTGATAAGATACGTTGGTGGTGGGGGACAAGACTATAGCAAAGGTGTGTGAGGAAACCTTCTGGGAGATAGAAATGTCCTATCTCTTGCTCTTAAAAATCTGTGTTTTTTTACTGTAAGTAAATTATACTTCACATTCCTTAAAAGGTGAAGAACATAGATAAAAGGAGAGATAATGCAAATATGGTAAAACATTGGTAATTATCGAATCCAGGGAAATGGTTTAGTGGGGTTTATTATTATTTTTGTCTATGCTTGAAAATATTTATAATAAAATTGAAAATGTATAAAAGATCCCATTTGTAGTACTAATTAAACATGTAAGATACCTACAAGTAACATCACTAATGATACATAAGCCTTCTCTGAGTTTATGGAGTAAACTGTAAATATTATTAAGGACATAAAGATTTTGAAGAAGTGAAGAGACATACCACATTATGGACAGAAAGACAAGATCTTTTGGAGATGTTGTTTTATTCCCTACATATTATCTAGACATTGTATAGAATTTCAGTGAAAATTCCAACAGAGATTTTTACAGAAATAGACAAACTTAGCTGAAATTTTCTTGGAGGAGAAGGAGTTTGAGCAAAATCAGGTGACTGAATAGGGGAACAAATAGGAGCCTTGATATTAAGATGACAAGATGATTGAGGCAATTACACACACACACACACACACACACACACACAACCTTGGAGAGAAATTTTTCTGAGACCCACGGACACAGGAATGTAATCCACTCTGACTGTTGTTGCTGGAGAATATTTTCCACCGACACAGTGAATGGGCTGGTGAACTGCTCAGCCACTTGGTGGGAATGGTGGCAGAGAGGGTGGGTGTATCCCAGCACTCCCTGTGCCCACTGGGCTCTACTGCTTGTGAAGCCATTCCTGAGTGTGGCCTTAACCCTGTTACTTTTGCATGGGTTTCACCAACCAAACTGTGTTGAATATCTGTGTATCTGAAGATAGATGTGGAAAACAAGTGGTACTATTCAGCTGCAGTGAAAATTCCGATTTGTAAGTGTATTTGTTATTGTGGTAAAAAGCACAAATTACAGACTTTTCCATCTTAAGCATTTTTAAGTGTACAGTTTGGTAGTGTTAAGTACAGACCCATTATTGTGAAACACAACTACAGAACTCTTCCTTCTTGCATAATAGAAACTACACATTGAACATCGACTCTTGTTTGTCCCCTCCTCCCATTCCCTGGTAGCCGCCATTCTATTCTCTGTATTTGAAATTTTAACCACTCCATATAGCTCATGTAAATGGAATCATTAAGTATTTGTACTTTTATGACTGTCTTATTTCCCACAGATAATGTCCTCAAGATTCATACCCATTGTAGCACATGACAGACTTTCCTTCTTTTAAGGCAGCATAGTATTTTGTTCTACGTACATACCACATTTTGTTTATCCACCCATCCATTGATACATATTGGGCTTGCTTCCTCTTCTGGGCTATTGTGAAATTACTGCTTTGAACATGAGTATGCAAATATCACTCAGAGATGCTGCTTTCAATTCTTTTGGATATGTATGCTCAGGAAAGGAATTGCTAGATCATATGGTAATTCTCTTTTTAATTTATTGAGGATCTATCAGACCATCTTTTATGGTAGCTGCACCACTTCATAATTCTACCAACAGTATATAAGACTTCCACTTTCTCTATATCATCTTTGACATTTATTTGTTGGAAAATGTTTTTTTTATGGTAATAATGGTAGAGGATATGAGGTGATAATTTCATTGTGGTTTTGATATGCATTTCCTTAATGATTAATGAAGGATATTGAAAATTTTTTCATATGCTTGCTGGCCACTTGTGTATCATTTTGAGAAAATGTCTATGTAAGTTCTTTGTCCATTTTTAATTCGGTTGTTTGATTTTTTTGTTCTTAAGTTTTAGGAGTTTATTTATCTGGGATATTAATCCCTAATCAGATTTATAATTTGCAAACATCTTCTTGTGTTCTATAAGTTCCCTTTTCATTCTTCCAATGTTGTCCACTGATGAACAAAAATTCTTAAGCTTGATGTAGTCCAGTTATCTATTTTTGCTTTTGTTGCTAGTGCATTTTCTGTCAAATCAACAAAATCATTGCCAAATCCAATGTTGTGAAGCATGCCCTTTTGTTTTTGTATATGGTTTAAGATAAGGTTTCCAACTTCATTCTTTTGCATGAGATATTTAGTTTTCCCAGCATTATTTGTTGAAGAAACAATTTTGTTGATATTTTACAAACCAACTTGTAGTTCAGTTTAGGTATTCTATTGTTTTTCCATTCTTTATTTCATTAATTTCTGCTCTAGTGTTTATGATTTCTTTCTTTCTGCTAGCATAAGGTTTATTAGTTTGTTCTTTGTTTCCTTGAGGTATAAAGTTAAGTTGTTAATCTGAGATATTTTTTCTTCCTTCTCCTCCTCCTTCTCTTCCTCTTCCTCTTCTTTTTATCTTTTCATTTTTAAAACTAGGGATTGACTCAGAGGTGGTTTAATACTGAGCTGAATTCTCAGTCCCTTTCTAATACTGAGACAGGGTCTCACTAATTTGCCAAAGCTGGGCTTGCTCGAACTGGTGATCCTGGTGATCCTCCAGTCTCTAGAGTTGCTTCTTCTTTAATTGTATGCATTTATATTTATGAACTTTCTTCTTAGCACTGCTTTCATGGCATCTTGTTTTTTTGTGTGTGTGTGTCTGGCATTTTCTACTTTCTGTTGTATCTTAAGTCATTGGTTGTTTACAAGTGTATTGTTTAAATTATACATATTTTTGAATTTTGGAGTGTTCCTTCAGCTATTTCTTTCTAGTTTCATTCCATTGTGATCAGAAAAGATCACAATGCAAAATTTTGATGGTTTTAAATTTGTTGAGACTTGTTTTTTGAGTCTACATAATTTTAAGGAAGGGAAACTGAATTACCTTCTGGTCTTGCTTATGAAAATTCAAGTTTACAGTCATTTTAGTGGCAATTCTAAATGAGGGTCTGGGAAGCATTATATAGCCATGAATCACAAATCCCAACTTAAGTCATATATTTTACAACTTTTTACTCAATGAAAATCACGTCATACCTGCATGAAATTATGTGTTGCCAAATTGGCCTTGGTGGTCATTTAATGTGGCCACTTCTATTGCAGATGAAGAAAGAAGGGGTCCTGCCTGTTTCCAAGGAGTGAGTCCCAAAGAAGTGAGCATTAACTCTGAATGATAGCTTGTGTTACAACACACTGATGATGCCATTGAGGCCTTCCACTGACATCTTCAACCAGAATAGGAAGTCTTTCTGAGGGTATAGATGGATGTTTACAATGTTTGCATAGTCTACAAGTCAGAACTTTTTAAAAATAGATTTACTTTTTAAGAGTTCACAGCAAAATTAATCTGAAAGTTCAAGGGTTGTATACCCTCTGTCCACTTACACATATGGCCTCCTCAACTACCAATATATGGCACCAGAATGGCGCGCTTTTTATAATCGATTAACCTACAATGACACTTCATTATCACTTGAAGTCCATAGTTTACATTAGGACTCACTCTTGGTATTGTACATTCCAAGGGTTTTGATACTATGATAAAAACACATAACATAAAATTTACTCGACCATTTTTAAGAACACAGTTCAGTACTGTTAAGTCACATTGTTGTGAGATGAATCTCTAGGACTTCTTCATATTGCTTAACCTTCTTTTCCCTGTTTGTCTAGTTCCTGATAACCATCATTCTACTTTGGTTTTTATGAGTTCAATACTCTAGATAAGTCATAAAAGTGAAATCATACTGACTTTGTCTTTTGGGCCAGCTTATTTCACTCGGTGTGACATCCTCAAGGTTCATTCATGTTGTGGCATGTGACAGCATTTCCTTCCTTTTTAGGGCTGCATGATATTCTGCTGTATGTATATACCACATTTTGTTTATACATCCATCAACAATGAACTTGAGGGCTGTTTCCATACTTGGGCTGCTGTGAATAATTCTGCTGTGGGAATGGGTGTGCAAATATCCTGCAGAGAGATTGCTCTCAATTCTTTTGGATGTTTATACACAGAACTAGGATTGTTGGATCATGTAGTAGTTCTGAATGTTTTCCACAGTAGTTGCACCATTTTACAGGGATTTCAAGTTCTCCACATGCTCATTAGCCCTTGTTAATTTTTTTAAATTATCCTGATGATTTTGAACTTTTGAGTCTCAAGCATTTTTTTTAATGATTAAACTTCCACAGAATTTTGGTTGCTCACTATGTTAAGGTGAATTTCTATTTAGGGTTGGAACAAGAATTCTATAAACAAAATATTGGGAAAAGCTGACATGATTCCTAAGAAATAGAAAGAAGTTTACTATCCAGACAAGGTGGCACATGCCTGTAATCCCAGCCATTCAAGAGACTGTGGCAGGAGGATTGCAAATTCAAAGCTGGCCTCAGCAATTCAGTGAGGGGCCTAAGCATCTTAGTGAGAACCTGTCTCTAAATAAAATATTAAAAAAGGGATGGGATATGGAATGTGGCTCAGTAGTTAAGAGCCCCTGGGCTTAATACTCAGTACCCCTCCCCCCCAAAAAAGAAAAATCTTACTTGTATACAATATCTCATTAATCAATCTCTCTCTATCTCTCTCTCTCTCTCACCAGGGATTGAACCCAGGGACACTGAACCACTGAGCTACATCTCCAGCCCTTTTTATATTTTTAGTTTACAGACAGGGTCTTGTTAAGTTGCCGAGGCTGTCTTTGAACTCAAAGATCCTCCTGCCTCAGCCTCCTGAGCCTCAGGTGTGGGCATGTGCCACCACACCCAGCTCAGTGAACTGTTCTTAAAAAGCCAAAGTGAAACTTTGTGTGAAAATAAATAGGTAATGTAAAATATAAAATTCATGAATAATTTCTGCTATTTCAATTCAGATCATTATTAGAATGGTTGGTAAAATACTTGCTAGAATAGATTTTAATAATGAAAATTTCTAACCTATTTCTGCTTCCAACAATGAAGTAAGATCAAAGGAATATTTCTTTGATTCATAGAATTGTGTTCATGCTTGCTATATGCAGTTAGCTTAAGGGAATTTCAAAAGGTGCAAATTAAAACAAGGAAAATGAATAATATTAACTAAGATTTATTGAGGGCTTACTGGATCCCAGGCTCATAGAATTTATATGCATCTATCACAAAATCTCTCTGAAGCAGGTTCTATGCTTCCCATTTTTCAGGAGAGTCTCAGAGATGTTAAATGGCTGGGAAGATTCAAACCTAGATAATCCAATCCTTCAGCTACCTTTCCTAACCACAATGTGATCCCATTTCTCCAGTATTGTAGAAATGTGTTCCTTAATCACAGGCAAAGTACTAAAGAAAACCCAAAAAATAATTGCCTTTGTGTAGATGAAGATTTTAAATGTTTTTATAAGTGCATTATTTTTATATATAATGGTTTCATTTTGACATAATCATAAAGGCATAGAATATTATTTGCTTCATTTCAGTCCCCAGTACATCCTCTTTGCCTCCCCTTGTCCCTCCCCTTGTTCCTCTTCCCTATCAGTCTTTCATTTATTTATTGTTTTATTTTAATTGGTGCTCTATAGTTATACATAAAGGTGAAATTCAATGTGGTATATTCATATATGTACATAGAAAAGTTTGGTAGGATTCATTCCACCATTCCTCTTTTTTTCCTGTCCCTCCTCCCTCCTCCTTTATCTCCTTCCTCTATTCCACTAATCTCTCTATCATTTTAATGACATCCCTTCCCATTTATGAGTTTCTTTTCTTAAAATGAAGAAAAATTATTTTGAGGTGGGGACAAGATTCATATGCAAATGCATGTTCTATAATGTTTCTGAAGAAGAGTTTTGCGTATTAAGTAGTTTAAGATATGAGATTTCCCTTATCCTACCACAGAGATGCCAAGTGTTCTTTCAACTTCCTGTACAGCACTTGGGAACTGTATATGTTGATACATAAAAACATCCACATCTCAGAGGAAATAGTGTGGTGTTATGGGCAAAACTTTGAATAATTTCAAAACACCTATCTTCCTGAGAAACTCAGTAGTTTTAAGTCTTTACTGATGGTGCAAGATGGTGAGGGGAGCAGTTTTGAAAACAGACTGCCTAGGTTTCAATCCAGATCTTCCACTGCCAATTGTATGACCTTGAACAAAATATATAACCCATGAATGCCTCATCAGTAAAATGGGGATAAATAGTAGTAATAGAAAGTTGGCCCTCCATATCTGTGGGTTCTGACTCTGTGAATTCAATCAACTGCAGATCAAATATATTTTGAAAATAACTGAGTACTAAAAATGTATACATTTTTCTTGTCATTATCTCTAAACAATGTATGATAACAACTACTTATATAGCATTTACATTGTATAACGTATTATAAGTAATCTGGAGATGATTTAAAGTATATGGAAAAACATGCATAGGTTATATGCAAATGTACTATGCTATTTATTTATTTATTTTGAGAAAAAGGAAAAAGAAGGTTTATTACTTTGCTAGCAAAGGAGAAACACAGGGCACTCCTGTCCTGGAAGCTGTGATTCTGTCCATCAGAAGGAACAAGGGCCTTTTAAAGAGATGATTCAAAGTTTACATTCTATGTGTTCTTGTTTGGAGTTGAAATTCACTTTTAATTTAGGAGATAGTCATTTCTGAGATCTTCTAGTACCATCCCTAAAGTTTGGATTACTTTGTTCCTATAGTGAGTGGGTCTTCAAGGATAGATAAATCTGCCTAAATGGGGAAGAAAGGTAATCCTGTTTCCCCTGATATTATGAAAGGGGAGAGATTAGGGAGGAAGAGGGAGAGAGAAAAAAAAGGGAAATGTTCATTTAAAAAATAAGTTGCTGTGGCAGAACAGCAAGAGCTATATTCAAAGCATAAATTGGGCCACTGTTACTTTTCCCCACAGTCCATTTCTATATTCCATTTCTATGTAAAAATGGCTGATAACATCTCCAAGCTTCTTCCTGGTGAAAGAGGGTGAAGTTAGGGAAGTAACACAAAGTCCTTGTTCTCTGTTAGGCAGGGCATGGACAGTGAAGGGTATTCAGCATCAGGACATGGACAGTGAAGGGTATTCAGCATCAGGGAATGGACAGTGAAGGGTATTCAGCATCAGGGCAGTCCAGAGGTTCACAGTGGTAGATGGCAGGTGACTGGACAAGGCATACATAGGACAGGGATCATGCTAAGGCAGCAATAAACAATACAGCAAAGCATTTCTTTTTTTGGTAAACAATTGGCACAAAAGCAATTAGTACTTCAGCCAGTCTCTGAAAACCATGAAGACAGTAACTTATAATCATATCAGTGAAAAACAGATCAAGTTTATCAATATAGAAGAGTAGGAAGATTTTTAGGTCTATGAGATCAGGCTCAAAATAACTCAGGACAAACTTGTATCTCTAGAGTCCTTTGTGACCATTATTATTAGGCACTCCTACACAAGAACCCTTTCTTTATAGCCTTCAGCTTTACTTACTTTTTGTAGGGCTAACACAAGTGTACATCTTAAGTTTTATTTAAAAAAAACTATTGTTTTTTTTTTTCATTTAAATGTCCACATAGGACTGTGCTTAGGCTATACTCTTCTGGAAAGTGTTTAGGACCATGTTGGTCAAAACTGATTTGGTTTCTATCTACTCTTAAGGGTCAGCTGAGATTCCTCAGAGATCATTCTTGGGGACTTGTGCAAAGCCTCTTGGCTTCTTTAGCTTTCCTCTACCAGTAGTGCCATCTGTCAGGGTCTTGCTGACCATATGTGGCTTCTCTTGGAAGAATCAAGAACAGTCCCCTCTCCAATGACCCTCCTCTTTGCAGAATGTGCACTGGCTGACTTCCTGTTCTCGAGGGTCCTCTTGATCTACCTGATTGGCAGATGAGATGACTCACCAGAGTTATAGGGCAGAGAAAGGGGTCTCAACATTCTCTGGGTCCTAGCTGACTTTAGAGGGCAAGCGCCAAAATGTTGGCTGCTTTTTCCTTGGCCTTTTTACTTCCTTGACTTTGGTCTTGAAGTTTTTGGTTTTAGACATCCAGTAGGTCAGTTTCACCAGTCTTAAAGTGGGAGTAACAGGTTATAACTTTGATATCTATAATTGGCGTTAGTCATTAGTATTAAAAGTTAGCATTATAAACTGTTCTATGGGTGATGGCTTATTGTCTCAAATTAACTCAAGTTGTTTTATTAGAAGCAATATCTGGAAAACACTAACAGGCAATAGTTGTAACTTATAAGGAAAATACAAAATGAAATTAACTAGAAAAAAATCAATTTTTGTACTAGCTATGAACCAAGAAAAATGATTTTTATAATCTTAAACATTTACTTAGTTATATATTATATCCTTGGTTTGAGATCACAGTAATCTTTACAACAAAAATTGATCTTTTGAACACAACTTTAAATGAGCTGAAGTCCAGCTTATTTTGGAGCCATTCTAACATGGAGTAAGGTGAGAGGCAAAGCCTTATCTCAGGTAATGTGGGGCTCTTGACAAATAACACAACAGAACATTACATGTATAACATTAACCAAACAAGAGCTAAGAGAGCTTTTAACTTTCTTTTTGTGGAAAAAGTGGCAAAATGCTTCCATGTTATACAATGTCACCTTTAGACAGATCAGGTTATTATTACCTTCCAAAAACACATTTAAATTTCTATTCCAGAGTGAAGAATGACACAAAGTTGTATATATAACTTGTTGACAACAGGTTGCTTTATCCAGCTATAAAACATCAAATGACATGAATAAGTAACAATCAAATGTGTTATTTCTATACAAATCCAAGACTACTCTACAGATAATTTTAGTTTGGAAAAAACCAATTTGGTAAAGTGCTCTTCCCTAATCTTTACATTTAACTAAGTTTAATTTTAAGGTACAATTTAGAATCCAGAGTGTATGGTAACAATAATCACAGGTCTGCTTGGGTTAGACATACTAGCAAAAATCAAAGGATAGCCTTAAGTATCATACATTTAGTAAACAGTGTTAATGATCAGAAATAGACCTAGTCAAAGTAAAGAGATAAGATAGGTCTTCAAATGACAGTGTGGCTCTTCTATGTCAGATACAACGTATAAAAGAGCACTTATTGGTTACTTTTCCAATAATCCTAGATAAACTTTCATAACATGTTTTACATAACATGTTTTACATAACATGTTTTACATAACACTTAGACAAGACTCAGATAGATATAGTTTTCAAATGTATTCTTATATCTAGTCACATATATTTATGGTGTCAACTATATTTTTATATCATAAAATAATTGTTGTTTATCTACCCAGTTACAAAGTAATAATTTAAAAGACTTTAAAACAGATACAAACCCTAACTTCTTTTTCTTTCTTTCTTTTTTTTTTTTTTGTGATGTTGGGGATTGAACCCAGGGCCTTATGCATGTGAGGCAAGCACTCTACCAACTGAGCTATATCCCCAGCCCCCAAACCCTAATTTCTTTAATACTTAGTTTCCCTAAGTAATAAAACCTAACAGATACAAGAAAATTATCTTGATAGATACGAGCATATCAATGTTTCAGGCTTTGCTTCACATCAGTACACCAAAGTTCAAATAATTTTGACTGTGTTAATTATAGCTATTTTGACCACAAACACAAATTTTTGAGATTTACCTTCCACAGATGTTATGCAACTTACTTAGATATTCACAACTTGCTTACCTCCTTAGTTTTGTCCACTTTCATCTTAGACTTTAACACAAAAACGTTACTTTACCAGACAAAATACTCTCTCATTCAGATGCATTCTTTTTACCTTCTAATTTTCTGTGCTAAAATATATTTCCATACCTATAACTTTCTTTTATCTTCTCTAGTTTGGGACCATTTCTTAAATTCATATTCTGAGATAATCCTTATGAATGTTACACAACAAATTTCATCCCAGGAAAGGGTTGTACAATTCAGCATATACAAAAATTGTACCTGAATCTTTTTGTCTCCCAGGTTGCATTTAAGGGGTTGGAGCATAGGATATTTTTAAGCTTGGCCTGTCTACCTTATCATTATTACAATGCTATGAACTTTAAGTGGATTCCCACTGTCAATTGTACCCAGAAGCTCCTTTTGGGCCTTTTCTCTTACTAGGTATATTAATATGCAATGGAGGAGACTCTTTCCATCATTTTCTTTAGGCTTTCTTGAAGACTTCTTTGCAGAGGCTGCCTACAAAACATGAGTTGGCCTTAGTTTCTGTCCTTTTCTTTTCTGGGTGCAGTTGCTTTTTCTGCCAGTTTCCCCATGCATTTAGTTTGATGGAATTCTGTCATAGCAAGAAATGCTTTGCCCCAGTGATGGACATCCCCTGGCTAAATGCGGTGTCCTGTCAGATCTCAAAAGGGGAGACTGTTCCCAGATTTAAACAGTGCTGGAACCTACTGCCACATCCTTTGTGGCCAGCAGCCTCCACTCCCATGGGAAAAAGGGGATGGAAGGCAGGGCAGAGTCCATGTTCTCTTTGTCCATTTTTCTATAGCCTCAGTAGCTTTTTTGAGATTTTTCTCCCCCCAGCTTAGGGTTAGTGTCCTTGACAGTGAGATGATCTGTGACTGCCTGGGGTCAATCTGAGAAATAGTGTGGAGAGCGCCAGCACTGGGTTTAAAATATTTAAATCTTTTAAAACACTTTCTTCTGATGTCCTGCTATTCTTGCACACTGGAGGCAGTGGCTTTT